>JAQQSW010020548.1:2500-10829 GCA_028646575.1 Pseudocheirus occidentalis | reverse complement strand
TGATGGGCATCCCCTAAGTTTCCAGTTTTTTGAAAGGCATTTATGTTTGGTCATAAAGGTAATGGTGAGTCACTGCAGTATATTGAGTAGGAGTGATATGATCATATTTGGTGGAGGTAAAGAGGACAGTGGTTCCTCCAAATTACACCATATAGGCAGCTCCCTCTCTTGGGCTTGGCAGGATTAAAAAGGATTTTTTGAAATAGGAGAGAGGGAGATGGAGCTAGAGTCACAGTTAGTCCCTGGCCCATAGTAGGCAGGTAACGAATTATTATTGATTGAATGCTTGGCAGAGACAGGGATTATGGCATAGAGGTGAAAATGTTGTGGTGGCAAGGTAGCACAGTGAATAGAGCACCCGCCCCAGAGGCAGGAGGACCTGAGTTCAAATCTAGCCTCAGACACTTAACACTTGCTAGCAGGGTGACCTTGTGCTAGTCACGTAACCCCAATTGCCCTGCCTTCCCCTCTCCAAAAAAACCAAAATGGCCTTAGAGGTCAACTAGTTCAAAGCCCAAAACTGGCAGATGAAGAAACTGAGGCCCAGAGAGGTTAAATGAATAATTATTAGATGGAATGGCAATAGATTTATAGGATAATAAGAGATCATAGAGGCAGATAAATGAAAAAACAGATGGGTAAAATTCCTAAGTGCACAAAGATTGTCATACCCTGCAGTTTGAGCAGCGGAGACACCCTATCCTGTCACAGTATTTGAATCAGTATGAAGACTGCTCAATAGTGGCCTGACCTCACCTGTGCTGTGTGGGACTCCTAATTGCCATTCAAAAATCTGCAAAGTGTTTTGCTGGGTAATTGCTGAGGGCCCCAGTGATTGAATTGCAGGTCGCAGGTGCAGCATCCACAGGGGGAAGCTCAGAACAATGAAACCCCAGTGCCCATCTCCTGTTATCACTAACAAAGAAAAATCGGAGACAAGGTCTAGAGTGTTTTGACTGTTAAGTGTTAAGTAGTTGACTGATTGCTCCCAAACTGACAAGTGATCGAAGAAAAAGGCAGCAGGTGCTTCCACTAGATACCCCGGGGAAGCGGGAGGGACCAGGGTTCAGTTGGGGGAGTAGGGACGAGATAGCTTTGGGCTACCTTAGGACATCATCGTGAGACAAGAAAATGTCTGGCATGAAAAGGCCCTCCCTGAGTCTGTCTTCCCATTGGGAATCCACCACTGCCCTGGGAAGGAGGGGAGTCCGGATTATGTGGATTATTTTTCCTTGGACTTTTCCAAAAGTATCCATTGTCTCTGCTCTGGGATTATCACAAGGAAAAATTAAATAAAACCTTGGGGTTATGTTTTGAGCCAAAGGCTTCCTTGCCAGAAATGTAATGGAGATGAGGAGAGAGAAGAGCAAATAACAGTCCTCTGTGTGTAAGGAAACAATTTGCTCCACCTTTTCTTTAACACCTTCATTGATCAGACCTACTGATTCTGGCCTCTTCTTTCTCCACATTTTTTGCTACAACACAATTTGGTACTTTATTGAGGCCTGCTCTACCCTCTAATTGCTGGCCTTGTAAATCTGACCATTTTAGCATAATCATTATATAAAGATGAGGTAAATAATGCTGCCACAATAATTCAGAGTGGCAGAGCTGGTCTTGGAGCCAAGATGTTCAAATCCTACCCCTAACACATACTAGTTGTGTGTCACCTCCAATCCTTGATGCTTCAATTTTCTCCTAGGCCATCTTCTTCACACTAACCACTCTCCTCTTTTCCAAACCTTGAGCCCTTAGTAAACCAATTCAGCTCTATGCTATTTGACTTTCTTGAATCCCTAGCCCCTTATCATATCACCAATTACACCGTCAGGCCTTAGCCTTGGATGGCTTCTACCATTTGCTGCCTTTACTCCTACACATTTGCTACTGAATGAAGATGGAGAAAATCATGTAACTCTTCTGACTGGGTCCACCATAAATTTATGTTACACAACCTCAGTGGGGCCCTCACTGCCACCAGGTAATCCTTCCTTATCAACTCACTATTCCCCTCTCCACAGCAGCTCTTCAAAAGCTCTTCATCCCTCTTCAAGTCTCCCATAATTCCCTCTCCTTTCACTCTTTCAGCTAAGAATCTTGCCTCATATCTTATAGAGAAATTGAGGCCATTCTCTATGAGCTTCCTCCTCTCCCCTCTTCCCCATCTCCTATCACTCAGATGCCTTCTGCCACTGCCCCCTCCTTCACTCCTGTTTTATATAATTAGGTGGCCTTACTCCTGACCATTGTTCAAATGATCTCATTCCATCCCATCTTCTCTAACACACGGTTCCTTCTGTCATCCCCACTCTTTCACTTATTTCAAATCTCTCCCTGTCTGATAGCTCATTCCCTTCTGTTGACAGACATGCACATGTTTCCCCCGTGCTGAAAAAAAAACCTCATATTTGATCCTTCCACCCCCACTAACTATCATCCTATATCTCCTCTGCCCTTTGTAGTTTAAACGCCTTCAAAAGCCCATCTACAGAATAGGTGCCTCCACTTTCTCTCCTTCTACTCTGTTCTTAATGATCTTACCATCTGGCTTCTGACCTCATCACGCCACCAAAACTGTTTTCTCCAAAGTTATTAAAGATTTATTAGTTTCCAAATCCAATGGCCTTCTCTCTGTCCTCATGCTCTTTGACCTGTCTGCAGCCCTCGACACTTTGATCACTCTTTTTTCTTTGATACTCTTTTCTCTCTAGGTTTTCAGGACACTATTGTCTTCTTATTTCCCTCCTACCCATCTGACCACTTTTTCTCTGCCTCCTTTAAGGATGTTCCTCTCAGGTGGGGAACAGGAGGCCTCAAGGTCCTTGGGTGCAGTTTTTTGAGTGAGTCCAAGTTTTACAGAACAAATCTTTTTATTAAAGGGATTTGTTCTGTGAGATTTGGATTCAGTCAAAGAGCCAACTTGAGGTCCTAGAGGGCCACATGTGGCTTCAAGGCTGCAGGTTCCCCACCCCTGCTCTAGATCACGCCCTCTAAGAGTTCTATTCAGGACCCTCTTCACTTCTGCCTCTATACTGCTACATTTGCTGATCTCTTTAGCTCTCACTGATTTAATTACCATCTTTAAGCTGATGATTCTCAGATCTACTTACACTTCCCCAGTCTCTGCTGACCTCAAATCCAACATCTCCAACTGCCTTTTGCCCGGTCCAGCCAGACTTGGAGGTCCCCAAGTCACCTACCTTATGTGTGCACTCAACCTCAGCCGCCTCTACAGCTCTTCGGGATAGTCCCAGTCTCCTCTACGACACTTTGGGGTATCCTGGATCAGATAGACTAGTCAGAGACACACCTTGGTAGAGTTGCATAGATATCTTTATTTTATCCTATTGTGTGCCGTGTTGCCATGTGTGCCGTGTCCCGTGCTCTCCTGCGCTCCTCTGCCTTATATAGACCAACAGTCTTCCCCTAATCACATGCCTCAGCAACATGAGCCTGATAGGCGGGGAGCGCTCCTCCATTACTGGCACATGCTCAATGCCACCAGTGACCTTTTATACCCCAAGACACCCGTGCCCATGAATCACGGGACAGGGAGTGCTTGGTAAACAGGAAGTGAGCTCACGGGGGCAGAGCAAATGCCCAGATGCCTCTTAGACATGCCTCCAGTCTTCCTGTTTGTGAAGACACACTGACCAAGTTCAGACATCTAGTCATTCAGGGCTTAAAGGGGCCCTTACAACTTTCAAACATCTCAAAATGGGTGTCCAGTAGACTTATTAAAATTAATATGTCCAAAACAGAACTCATTATCTTTCCCCCAACCCCCATCCAAGCTTCCCTCTGACTGTAGAGGGCAGCACCATGCCCCCGGTCCCTTAGACTTGCAACCAGGAGTCATTCTGTTCTCCTTCATTCTTTCTCACCCCATTCCATATCCAATATTTTACCAAGTCCTGTTGATTTCACCTTTGCAACAACTCTTGAATATGCCCCCTTTCCCCTTGGACGCTGCCACCATTCTAGAGCAAGTCCTTATCATCTCACCCCTAGACTATGGCAATAACCTGCTGGTGGATTTTCCTGCCTCTGATCTCTCTCCACTTCAATCTGTCCTTTATTCAGTCACCAAAGTGATTTTACTAAAGCAGAGGTCCAATTATATCACTCTCCTACTCCATAAACTCCAGTGACTCCCTATTGCCTCCAGGATCAAATATAAATTGCTGTGTTTAACATGCATAGCTCTTCATAACCTAGCCCCCTCCTAACTTTCCAGTCTTACACCTTACTCTCTACCACATACTCTTCAATCCCATGAAACTGGCTTCCTAGATGTTCCATGAACAATAACACTCCATCTCTCAGCTCAAGCATTTTCTCTGCCTGTCCCACATGCCTGAAACATTCTTCTTCCTACACTCTACATACTGATTTCCCTAGCTTCCTTTAAAATTAAGATCTGGAAGCCTTTCCCAAATCCTCTTATTCTAGGATCTTTCTTCTTTTAATTACTTCCCATTTATCCTGTATATAGCTTGCTTTTTTCATATTTGTTTGCACATTGTTTCCCCTCCCCCTTTAGATTATAAACTTCTTGAGAACAGGGATTGTTTTGGGCCTCTTTTTGTATCCTGAGCACTTAGCATAGTGCCTGCCTCACTGTAGGTGCTTAATAAATATTTACTGGTTGATTGGTTGATTGATTGACCCTGGGCAAGTCACAACCTCTTAGTTATCTAGGCAACTCTCTAAGGCCTGTAGAGTTTCTTCATTTTAGATGTCCTTATGTAATGGAGGACTAGGTAAAGTGTTTTGTACAAAGTAGGATTTGTCCTGATACTTGAAAAAATCCAGGGGATCTAGGAGGCAGAAATGAGAAGAAAGAGAGTACCCAACACGGGGGACAGTCAGTGAAAATTCCCAGAGTGAGGACCTTGAGCATATCGTGTGTTTTTGAGAAACAGCAGAGGACAATGTCACTGGATTTCAGCATACACAGCAAGGAGAGTTTAAACAGGTC
This sequence comes from Pseudocheirus occidentalis, assembly GCA_028646575.1. Classification (NCBI taxonomy): domain Eukaryota; kingdom Metazoa; phylum Chordata; class Mammalia; order Diprotodontia; family Pseudocheiridae; genus Pseudocheirus; species Pseudocheirus occidentalis. The sequence goes on along the minus strand of JAQQSW010020548.1, from coordinate 5,848 downwards.
TAAACACTCTCCTATATATCTGCCCTTCAAGTATTTGAAGACAACTAGCATGCCTCCACCATCTTCTCTTCTCCAGGCTAACCATCACCAGCTCCATCAACCAATCACTATATGGTATGATCTCCAGCTCCTTTGCCATTCTGGCCACATTACAGTTTGTCAACATCTTTCTTTCAATAAAGAAAAACATAAAAACATAAAATCACATGCAACAAATAAAATGTGGTTTGAACAGGGAAGATTCTAATGAACAATGATGTCCTTCTTTTTGGATACAAGGTTTGTTTTTTTGTTGTCGTTTTAAATTAATGTAAGGAAGCAAATGCTATTGAAAAATTCAACTATGGATTTCACATGGACTTAGAATAAGTAGAAGGATATTCTGAATTATAATAATTATCACATCTGACTAAAGTCCTTATGACTTTTCCAGTTTGACACTGGAAACTTGTAAAGTCAATTCAATTCTAGATATTCAATAGCTTACAACCTGACAGACGAGGTAGAAAACATATGTTGTAATATACGTGCTGTGTATTTTATCAGGATAAAATAAAAAAGCCTAGGAATAAAAAACATTTTCCCATCCCTAAAGGAATAATATGTTCCCTTCCTTTTTCCTTGCCCAGAGTATTTGGAAAACTGTCTTTTCCAAGTTCAATAACCAATTTTGAAGAAAAGTTTAAGTACAGACAGTTGTGTTGCAGTTGAAAACCACACCAGTAGGTATCATGTCACTGTACTTCTCCCTCCATTTTAAGCAGCAAGAATAAAGGTTTCCCAAGTCTTCCGTGTATAGGGTATTCTAGGCCATTGATGTTTGAAGGGTGCTTTAGCCTTACCCTTCACCCCTCAAGTTCTGCTGGAAGAAGTCTCTTTGCATCAGAGTTTGATTATGATAATGCAGCTTCCTCATATTGTGACCTCTCTAAGTTCATGGGAAATAAAGTTCTAGGAATATTTTAAAGTGAGCAATAACCCTTTAAGCCCATAATTTTGGGGAAATACAATCTGTTACTGACTTTGGCTACATTTGTCAAAACCATTTAAGATTGTGCTAGTTTTTGTAGTTGCAATGTCACACTATTGATTCACATTGAGCTTTCAGTCCACTAAAACTCTTTGAATGTTATATGACCTGATTCCTGGGAGGAACTGCTAACTTTGGGAGACTCTCTCAAGCTGGAAAAGCTTCAAATAAACACCTAGAAATGACCTCTTTTGTCTCCTATCTGAAGATCAGTCAACTTAAAGGCAGAAAGAATCATTACACAAAGTTTGACCATCAAGTGATGAATTTTTTGGCTATAAAATATATAAAAGGTATCATTTTATATATTTCCTCTCCTTTTGAAAAAAATTTTCTACACTCACTGCTTCCACTCCTTCACTTCACACTTCTTAGACTTTTGTAATCTGAATTCCAACCTTAAAATTAAAGTATTATCTTTAAGGTTACAAATGTGTGTTAAATCTGATTACTTTTTTTAGTTCTCAAATCTTCTTGCCATCTCTATAGCATCTGACACTATTAACCACCACCCCCTCTTCTTAGATACCCGTCTCTCTTAATTCTCCAACATATCTGACCATTTCTTCTCTATCTCTTTCGCATTATTATTATTTTTGTTCTTGTTCTTGTGTGGGTACTTCTAAGGACTCTATCCTGGGTCCTCTTCTCCTCTTTCTGTACTGTCTATTTGTGATTTCATCAGCTCCCATGAGGTCAGCTCTCACTTCTTCAAAGATGACTCTTAGATAGATAGATAGATAGATAGATAGATAGATAGATAGATAGATAGATAGATAGATAGATAGATATGTAGCTATAGATATAGATATATCCAGCCCTTCTCTCTCCACAGCATCAGCCCCCTATCAGCTGAGCCATCTCCAGTCATCCTGATGAATATCTGGTCACTGGATCCAGATGGCTCTGGAGGAGAAAGTGAGGCTGGTGACCTTCACAGCCCTCCCTCACTCAAATCATGACTGCAAGTCATGTCATCATTTCCCTCATGTCATGGCCCTCTTCAAGAACAAAGGGCAAACAAAACAACCAACAACACGTGCCCCATCATCAACTGCTTATGAGACATTTTTAATTGGATATACTGTAGGCACTTCAACTCGGCACGTCCAAAACAGATCTCCTTGTCTTTCTCCTAATCCCTCCCTTTTTTACAACTTCTCTGCTTCTATTGAGGGCACAACCATCCCTTTACTCATCCAGGTTCACAACCACCCATAGGAGCCATCTTCACTTGTTCTCTCTCCCCAACCCCTCATTTCTAGTAGGGTGGAATGTCTTATCAAGTCAACCTGCATGATACATCTATATTTCCTTTTCTCCACTCACAAGGCTATCAACTAACCCTAGCCTTCATCAACTCTAGCCTGGACTATTACAATAATCTAAAATTTGACCTCCCTAAGTTATCCTTTCCCTTCCCCTCAAAATCTATATCCACATAGTTGCCAAAGTGATATTCCTAAAGCATAGAATGACTATATCACTCTCCTGCTCAAGAAGCTTCAATGGCTCCCTCTTCCTTTCAGGAAAAAAACAAACACAAAGTCCCTCATGTATCATTGGAAGCCTTTAATAAACTGGATTTAGCTAAACTTTGCAGATTTATTGCCTTATACATTCTGTGTTCCATCCAAAGGGTCCCATTTGCTTTTTCCTATCCATGACTTATTTTGCCAGCTACTTGCCTTTACACAAGCTGACTGTCCCTTATGCATGCTTTCATTGCCTCTGCTTCATGGAATCTCTAAGTTCCTTCAAAGCTCAGCTCAAATGTCACTTCTCAGAGGAAGCCTCTCCTGGCCCCACCAATTATTAGTTTCTTCCCTTAGAAATGACTTTGTTCATCTTTTGGATTTTGGGGGATTTTTTGGCATAGATTATCCTCCCTCACTTCAAGTCTCCTCCCCCACAGAATGTAAGCTCACCAAAGGTAGAGATTGCTTTGTCCCAATATCTCAAGTGCTGGTGCAGTGCCTGGCATAGAGTACTAATGAATAGAAAGTATTCGTCAAATGATTACTATGTACATGCAGAAAACAAATAAAGGAGATGGACTGTCCTCACTCTCAAGGACCCCGCATTCATATTGGGAGAGAAAACATATACAGAAGGGTTAAGCTATAGAATAGATGGAAGGGTCTGTGATGTCCAAGCAGTGTGGCAGAGCAAATGCCAAAGCCTGGTGGGTCTTCATCTTACCAAAGGATTGCAGCTGCCAACTCTCTACTTATCTAAGTAATGATGAGGGCTGCCTCTGATCCTCAGTGGGGGGAGAGGAAGAAAGGGCTGGAGCATCCTGGACCATAACCTCTGGG
>JAQQSW010020547.1:0-10829 GCA_028646575.1 Pseudocheirus occidentalis | reverse complement strand
CACACACTGAAGTTCACAGGTTCCAGAACATCTCAAACCCTTCACCACTTCTCTTGCCTGGAACTCAAGGATCAGCCAGGCCATGAACAAACAAAGTCTTACCCTGGTCATGCTTCTTCAGTCTTCCAGCAGTTCAGATGGCACTAGGATCCAGAAGGAATATCAGCCTTCTTGGTGGCCTTCACCAGATTCTGGTCTTAGAAAAACTCCATCTCAATCCTCAGTCAGCTTCCAGATGCTAGGAGGAGAGAAACTAACTCTCTCTCTCTCTCTCTCTCTCTCTCTCTCTCTCTCTCTCTCTGTCTCTCTCTCTCTCTCTTTCTGTCTCTCTCTCTGTCTCTGTCTCTCTCTCTCTCTGTCTCTCTGTATCTCTCTCTGTCTCTCTCTGTCTCTCTGTCTCTCTCTCTGTCTCTCTGTATCTCTCTCTCTTTCTCTCTCAGAAAACTCCAACTCACTTCAGTCCAGCAGCCCATGTTCCAGATGCTGAGACAATCCTGCTTCCTCCAACAGAAAAATTCCAATTCTGTTTCTCTGTCTCTGGAATTCTCTCAGCCAATACCCTTCTTCCAAGTCAACAGGGGAGTTCACACCCTCTCAGCAGGGGACAGGGCTCACACCTTCCATACTTAGCCCTAAGTTACTAAGTGCTAAGTATCTGCTAAACTGATTGCTATTACACATAGAAAGCCCAGCTCCAGACTATGTAAGTTTCCTCAGGCCTCAGCTTGACCTAGCCCTTTAGGAGCAAAAACCTGGTAAGGGCTACAACCCAGAAGCTCCAATGATGCAAAGCTCTGAATTGCTGGTGCCAACAGTCTCTAAACTGCCAGCACCAAACCAAAAAACTAATGAACAGAAGGAGTGGGACATGTCACCAGCATAGGAGTCTATCTCAACCCAGCCTATGTGAAAAAAGCATGGTATCCAGCTGGGGCCACACCCTAAAGTCAGTTGGGGCAAAAACCTGGGCTGCTGAACCGTAAACCGAACAGTGTGGTAGGAGGTTGAGACACTTTGAGATCCAATCACCGAGGAAATCACAATTAGAAAGGAGGAAGTAAGAAGTGAACAATAAGGAGGGAGGTGTGGTAGTAAAAATGCCAGGAGGGAGAAATCTCAAAGACCTTGAACATAAATATAAATCAACAGGAAAAACAGTAACAACAGAAGGAAATATGGCCTCCAGATGTAGTAAACATCTAGCATCAGCATCTATGAATAAATACTGTAAAACAAAGGAAAATAATCCACATTTGACAAGACAGAGGACTCAGTGGAAGTTGAAAACAATATAGAACCACGGCATGCTCTTTCTGAGTGTTTTTTATTAGAATTATGACAGCAGAATTTATGTCCTGAACAGCAAAAATAATGGGCAGAATAGAAAATTTTAAATCTGCAATGGTCAGTCTGAACAAAGAAACAAAAAAAGAGAATAATTGACTTGGGATGCAAAAGACAATCTAAAAGAAGAGAAGCAAAAACCAAGAACATTAAAAAATATATATGTTCACTAAGCAAGCAAAGCATATTGATCTCAAAGACAAGATAGAAAAAAAAGCAATTTAAGGATAAGTCTCCACAAAGAAAAAGATGAGACAAAATACCTTAACACCACAACGATGGAACTAATAGAAGAGAATTGTCCAGAACTTCTGAACATAGAAAATGAAATTCCCATTGAAAGAATTCACAAATTGTCTCCAGAAAAAGAAAAATACCACAGTTGTTAAGCCCTTCAAGATACAGAGTAGTTAAATTTAACAATTCAATTAAGAGACCAAACTTAATAAAACAGCAAATGAGCAAGGTGAAATCACAGCAAAACCAGAAAAAATCAAAAGAATAATCGGAAAATATTGTGCATGGTTAGTTACATGGCAACAAAACTAAGAACACGGAACAAGTAGAGGAATGTTTTTTTTAACTATAAACAACCCAAACTATCAGAAGACCATCATATAGAGATCTTAAATAACCCAGCCTCCAAAAAAGAAATAGATCTAGCTATAGAGGAGCTACCAAAAGGGAAAAATTCTAAACCTGAAGAATTTACAAGAGAATTATATCAAGCTTTTAAAGAACAATTAATAACTATACTTCACAAATTATTCTCAAAAATCAAGAAAGAAAAATTCTTTTATGAGACAAATATAGTCCAAATATCTAAACCAGAGAAAGGTAGAACACAAAAAGAAAAGTATATAGGTCAATATCATTAATGAATATTGACTCAAAAATTTTAAATAAAATCCTATCAAACAGATTACAGTGGTTTATCTAAGAAATTATTTATTATGATCAAATGGAATTTATACTAGGAGTGGAAAGATGGTTTCAACATTAGGAAAACAATGAACATAATTAATCATATTAAAACCCCAAAGATCCCAGAAAACATGATCATCTCAATAGATGCAAAAATGCCTTTGACAAAGTACAACACTCTTTTATGTTCAAAACCCTACAAAGTTTAGGAATGGAAGGAGCTTTTTAATATCACAAAAAGCATATATCTAAAACCACAAGGAAGCACCATATGCAATAGGGATATACTAGAGTTCTTTTCAATAAACAAGGAATGAAGCAAGGATATATACTCTCCCCACTATTATTTGATATACTACTGGAAATGTCAGCCATAACAACAAGACAAAAGGAACCAAAGGAATAAAAATAGGCAACTATGAGATTTAAATTATTCTTGTTTGTTGATGATGTGATGGCTTACTTAGAAAACCCCAAGGAATCAACAAAGATACTAAGACAATTAATAGCTTCAGTAAAGTTGCAGCCTATAAAATAAATCCTCAAAAATAAACATTTCTATATAATAATAACAAAACACAAGAAACAATAATTAAAAGAGAAATCTTATTCCAAATAACTTTAAAAATAAATAAAATATCTAAGGATCAAGCTCCCAAAACACAAAAAGGACTTGTATAGATTTGATTACAAAACACTACTTAAAGAATTAAGAAATAACCTAAATGGTTAGAAGAATATTCAGTTCTCATGCTAGGCATAATAACATGATAAAAATGACAATTTTACCAAATTCAATTTATACTTTTAATGCTAAACCAATCAAATTATCAACGGTATACTTTACAGAGCTTGAGAAAATAATAACCAAATTCCTTTGGAAAAATGAAATATCTGCAATAACATACCAAGGGAAATGATGAAAAGAAGTGAGAATGAAGAAAGAATAAATTTTCCATCAGAATTTAAACTATATTATAAAGCAGCAGTCATCAAACCCGTAGAGTATTGGTTTTAAAAAGACAGAGAAGTCAATGGAACAGACTAGACAAGAGAGATTCAGAAATAATAGAATTTAATAACCCAGTCTTAGATAAAGTGGAAATATAAGTTACCTAAATGAAAACTGTTGGGAAAACTGGAAAGCAGTCTGGCAGAAATTAGGTTTAGACTAATATCTCATATCACACTCTAAATACATTTTTAAATAGACATGTGGCTCTAATATTAAAGATCATAGCATAAAAAAATTAGAAGAGAATTAAATCACATATCCCTCACAGATATGAGTAAGAGATACATTGTTAATCAAAGAAAAGATAGAGTCAATTAAAAAAAGATAAAATAATTTGATTACTTGAAACTGAAAAGATTCTGCACATTAATGCATCTAGGATAAGAAGAGAAGTGGTCAAATAAGAAAAAAAATAACCTTTGTATCAAATTTCTCTAATAAGAGATATGCACAAACATAAAAACAAAGATTAGGATTAGAATATGTTTAGGAAAGTAAATGTCTACATATGCATGTATACAGGTATAGGTATATGTATATATAACTGTAGAGAAACATATCTAAACTTTATTGTAGCCTTCTGGAGTGGGAGGGGAAAAAAAGAACAAAGTAAAAAGTGCATGTCAGAGAACAAAAGAAAACTTACAAGGAAACAAAGAAACGATGAATAATTCTCAACACAATGTGTACTATTTATCATACAAGATTTCTTGAAATGAAAATTTATAGCACATATTTTGAATCCTCTCATGTTCTGCTATGCACACAACATGCTTTGTTATCCTTTCTTTGTATGTAAGCTCCAATATTTAAGTTTATGATATGTTTTTGTTTCTTTTTTTTATTCTGTATTTTGTTCTGACCTATGAGTCTAAAATAAAATTTTTGTAAATTTTAAAAAATAAAAAAATAAGAGTTGGGTATCTAAGATATATATACAACATATAAACAAAAATGTATATGTATGTGTGTATATGACTAGTGACTAATAGCCATGCCCTAATAGATAGTTGAAAGACACAAACAGTTCTCAAAATAATTGCAAAGTATTCACAACCATATGAAAAAATGTTTTAATGCACTAAGAGCAAAAGAAATGCAAATCAAAAAAGTTTCATCTCATGTCCTGAAAATTGACCAAAAAATCACAAAAAAATGGCAACAGTTGGAGGAATTATGGGAGGATAAGCACACTAATACACAGTGGAGCTATGAAATGGTACAATCATTTTGGAAAGTAATTTGGAATTATAAGAATAAAATGATAAATATGTATATGCCCTTTGAAAAATGCCCTATTGATAAGAAAAAAGTTCCCAAATACTCCAAAACATGTATAGCATCCTTTGTGACAGCTAATATTTGGAAACAAAGCCCTTGCCTATAGACCATAGAATAGCTAAACAAATTGTAGTACATGAATGTAATGAAATACTACTCTGATGTAAGAAATAGTAAATGTGATGAATACAGAGAAGCAGGGAAAGATCTATATGAACCTATGCAGAGTAAAGTAAGCAGAGGCAAGAAAACAATATAGCTAGTAACTAATTCAATGTAAATAGAAAGAACAATACACCAAGAAATCAAAAGTAAACATTACACAATTATAAAGACCAAGTGGGACTCAAATGAAGGAATGTGAAGATACCCTCAAGCTACACCTTGGTGGAAATGGGAGGTCCACCAGATGTTACATATTATACATGTTTTGTTTTTAAACTTTTTTCAATATATCAATCAATTATGCTGATTGTTTTTCCTCTCCAAAAAAAAAGAAAACCTATTTGTCATATGGGACGGCTTTTAAGGAAGGGTAAAAAAAAAGGATACATACTATGGTAATGTAAGAAACAGAAATCATTCATTAAATTTTTTAAAAAGAAAGAAAAAAATAATCTCTGATTGTCCAAAATGTTACTAAACTGTGAATAAGCTTTACATGGTTATAACACTACTAAGCCTATGCTCCAAAAGAAATCAAAGAAAGAGAAAAAGACCCATATGTACAAATCCATTTACAGCAGCTCTTTTTGCAATAGCAAAGAACCGGAAACTAAGAGGATGCTCATCAATAGGTAAGTGACTGAACAAATTACGGTATATGAATATAATGTAATATCATTATTTGATAAGAAATCATGAAGGGAACAGTAATAGAGAAACTTTGGAATATCTGTATGAGTTGATGCAATGTAAAGGAAGCAGAACCAAGTGAATAAGTAATAAAACAACAACACTACAGCAAGATAATGCCAATGGTTTTTAAAATGACAATACCAAAAAAAATACTACCTAAATTAATTTACAGATTTTGCACCATACCAATTAAATATATAACAAAATTTATTTGGTGGAATAAAAAACTAAATATCAAGGGAAACCATGGGGAAAAAAAGTAGGGACCAAAAGGGAAGTGCACTTCTAGACATGTAACTGTACAAATCTTACAAATCTTTCTGCTATATACCCCATTGCCATTTGCAAAAAAAAAATGAAGTGACTTTTCAGTCCTCATTTTTCTATCCCTCTCTCTCTCTTCCTGCCTAAGGATACTATAACAACTGTTACCAGACAAAGAGATCTGGAAATATGCCAATAAATTCCAGTGACGAGAAAAAAGGAGGGGGGGGAAGGTGAAAAACTTGGCTTTCCACATAAACTTGAAAGTGTTAAGACAGTTTGAGGCTGGTAAAAAAAAAATTGACTAAATGACTGAAGTTTTGGAGATTCCAGCTTGTACAATGGGGACAATATGTGAGGCACAGAAGCATCCCCCCAGGCTTTTTAATAATGTCCCATTTTTCAAGCTTCAGTATTTTTTATTCCATGACTTATTTTAGCACAGCATGGCATTATTAACATTCAGAGCAGTAAATGAAACAAATTTAAGCCTATTGGTTTCGTTCAATTACAGAGCTATAAAATGTTCTATTAAGAGAGAAAGAAGCCCTATTGAAAAATGAATTTATAAAAAGTTTCAAAAAATGAAATGACTGTCTGCTAGTTAAGTACCAAAACTGATATCATTGAGTGTCCACTTGGCCAAGTGAAGGGCAAAGGTGACAGGAGAAACACTGAGAAAAAGCAATATGGTTTTGATGCAATATACCAAATTCAACCTACATACTTCACTTCTCCTGCCAGAGACTTCAAAGTGATAGACTAGAGAAAGAGAGCATTGCTTTACTCAGTCCCTGGGGGTAGAATTTGACCTTTTCCAGTCAAACTTCAGCATTAATCCTACACCAGCCTGACATATCATTTCAAAAAGGTTTTATCAGCCCAGAAAAATCTTCCCTTCTCACACTGACTCATACCAGAATAATGCAGTGATGGGAAAATGAGCACGGGGGCAGGTATCATCACTGATTTGAACTAAATTGTTTCTGGCTTCTCTCAAGCTCCCCACTCAGAGTAGTAGATTAGCTTTCCTAACTGAATGAAGATTATTACTATTCCAGTGACAGGAAAGACCTTTTTTGGAATAAAACTAATTATTTTGAGAATAACTCTTAAAATTAACTAATAATCAATGCAACTTAATTCAACAAACATTTATTAAATGCCTACTAAATGCCAGCTGCATGGCACAGTGGATAGAGTATCAAGCCTGGAGTCTGTAACACTCATCTTCCAGAGTTCAAATCTAGCCTCAGACACTTACTAGCAATGTAACTTTGGGTAAGTCACTTAACCCCGTTTGCCTCAGTTTCCTTAGCTGTAAAATGAGCTAGAGAAGGAAATGGCAAACCACAATAGTGTCTTTTCCAAGAAAACCCCACACAGGGTCACAAGTCAGACATGACTGAAAACTGAAAAACTACTATATGCCAGACACTGTGCAAGGAGCTGTGAGAAAAAAAGAGAAAGAAAAGAAAAGAAAAGAAAAGAAAAGAAAGAAAGAAAGAAAGAAAGAAAGAAAGAAAGAAAGAAAGAAAGAAAGAAAGAAAGAAAGAAAGAAAGAAAGAAAGAAAGAAAGAAAGGAAGGAAGGAAGGAAGGAAGGAAGGAAGGAAGGAAGGAAAGGAAGGAAGGAAGGAAGGGGAAAAAAGAAACAGTTACTTCCTTCAAGAAGCTTACATTCTACTGGAGAGAATGAAATATTTACTTTAGAAGTAATTAGATACATGCAAAGCAATACAAAGCAATTTCTGGAGGAAAGGGGGGCTAATAACTAAGATACTGTCTAATATTACATGGTAAGACGCTCCATGTTACTCAAGTTGTGGAAAACACAACTTGTATTTTCAAATTAAACTAAATTTTAAAAAAAAATCCCCTATAATGAAAATAGTCACCAGGATATAAATACTTAAATATCATCATACAGTGAGCACTAGTCACTCTGTGCTGTGCAGTCTGCCATAAGTCCAATAATAAAAGTCTATGAGAAGAATCAAAATGATCAGTTACAAAGTAAGCAAAATCCTTCTAAGCCTCAGCATGCAATTTGAGTACAACCCTCTGAGACACAGAGAATACTAGAAGCAAAGAGCACAGCAAAGAATCATACTTGCAAGAAATCAATCAAGCAAACAACATGCAGACCTAGCTACTAGTCATAATTACTGAACAAGAGTCATTTCCAGAAACAAAGCTGAATTCAAATGCTGAGAGTTAAAGACCCAGCAGTTTAGAAATTTCAAAGATATGTTTTCAAAATATAAATGTAAAAAACTAAATGAGAAAATGTTATTATTCTCACTGAAGAAATTCTTTTACTTCAGAGAAAAACTTTAGGTAGATTTCATGAGTTTAACATACAACCATTTGAAAACAATTCTGTAAGTCCCCAAAACTCTGATCAATGCAGTGAGTAATCATGACTTCCCACCTCTTGGCAAAGAGGTAATGAGTTAAAATTGCAGGATGAGACATCTTTTTAGATGTGGTCAATATGCTGATTTGTTTTGGTTGACTATACTTAATTATTACAAGGAAGGGGTTGTATTTGCAGGAAAGCTGGGCATAGAGATGAAAGAGTAGTAATAGTGATTACAAAAAAGAGCATCAGTGAAACATTCTAAAAGTACACAAAGATAGAAGGAAGTTCATGAGAGGATGCAGATAATCAAGGCAGATGCTTCTACTATGTTACATATAATATATATTTTAATAATTATATATATATATATTTAACATTTAATTTTAGAACTTTAAATTCTAGATTCTTTCCCTTCCTCCATCGTCACCTACCCCCACCAGAAAGACAAGCAATTCAATACACTCCGTACATGTGTAGTTACTTAGAACATCTCCACAAAGGACATATTGTGAAAGACTGACTATATTTCCCTCCTTCCTATTCCGCCCCCCCACTTGTTCTATTCTCTACTTTGTCCCTGTCCCTTTTCAGAAGTATGTGCTTCTGAAAGTTAGTGTGGTGACAGGGGAGGATATGGGAGAGAACAGATTGGGGGAAGAGTGTAGAGTGGAATCGCTGTTTTGGGGTGGTGCGTAGGGGAAATATGGGGAGAAAATTTGTAACTCAAAATCTTGTGGAAATTAATAATGTAAACTAAAACTAAGCAAAACTTAATTTGAAAAAAAAAGAAGTTTATGCTTCTAACAACCCTCCCCCCCAACCTGCCCTCCCCTCCATCATCCCCCCTCTCATCCCCATCCCCCCTACTCTTCTGTGAGGCAAGATACCAAATTTAGCATGTATGTCATTCCTTTCCTAAGCCAAATGCAATGAGAGTAAGGTTGACCCTTTCCCTTTTGCCTTCCTGTTCTTCCCCTCCATTGTAAGTTATCCCTTGTCTCTTCTATATGAAATGATTAACCCTATTCTGTCTCTCTCTGTCTCCTCTCATTCTATTCCTGTTCCTCCTCTCAATTTCACCTGTTAAAAGATCATCCCTTCCTATTCAATTGATCCTATGCCCTCTGTCTATGTACACATATACACATACTCACATATGTATTCACATGCATATATATACCCTTCTATATAGACATATGTTTATGTATACATATGTGTGTGTATATCTATACATATACATATACATATACATATACATATACATATACATATACATATACATATACATATACATATACATATACATATACATATACATATACATATACACATTTATGTTCCCTTCACCTATCCTCATACTGAGAAAAGTTTCATAAGTTACAATTATCAAAGTTTTCCATGTTGGCATGTAAATAGTTCAACTTTGATAAATTCCTTATGATTCCTTTTCCATGTTTACCTTCTCATGCTTCTTATATTTGAATGTTAAATTTTCTATTCAGTTTGAGTTTTTTCAGCAAGAATGCTTGAAAGTGGCCAAGATGGTGGCGTAGAAGCAGCAAGGTCCAGCAGCTCCCACACAGCCACCCCAAACACCCATAAAATATGACCCCAGACAAATTCTAGGACTCTTAAACTCACAAAAATAAAGAAAACACATCTCTCACAGAAGGCAGCTCGGCAGCAGGGGATCATCGCGGCAGGAGGCGAGCCGAGACCAGCCCAGCCTGAAACCGAAACCGCAGCCAGGCCCAGGGCGGTAGGAAGGAACAGAGCCAAGCCACAGCCAGTCTACAAGAGAAAAGAGCTACAGCCTCCAGCAACTCCACATCTACCAAGGTGTGAAAAATAGGGATTAGAGAAAGGCAGCTCAGCAGGGGGGCTCATCCCGCAGGCCTGCAGGCCAGGGGCCGAGACCAGCCCATTCTGAAACCACCAGGGAGCCAGGCTCCAGGGCAACCAGGAGGAACTGAGCCTCCAACGCCCCAAAGCCACAGTGTGAGTCTACTTCAGAGAAGATCTAAAGCATCTCGAGCAATCTTCACATCTACTAAGCCAGGATTAGAGGTCAGTGAAAGTGAGTGAAGCTTTCAAGCTAAATTTGAGGGAGGAAAAGCAGTTCAGCCAATCTACCCCCAGGGCAAGGAAGCAGTGGGGGAAGGGCAGGAACTGCTGTAACCTGTGGCCACCCCCACTGTGCTGCTTCAGAGCCCCTGGCCTGCGAATCCCATAGGGGGGCTGAATCAATTGATCAGGGCCAAGTGCTCTTGCATTGAGCGGCCTGGATCTGGATCGTGATTTTGGGTGGTGGTCCTGGTGAGGGCTTTCAGCAAGCCAAAGCTGGGGGGGGCCTGCAACACCCCCCCAAAAGCTCCAGCAGCTGGGAAAACCCCTCCCTGCCCTACCAGAAAGTTAAAGGGCAGACCAGGGTAGGGGCTTTACAGTGGGACCACTGTTTTGGGGTTGGGGTAGGGGAAAGATGGGGAGAAAATTTGTAATTCAAAAATCTCATGAAAATGAATGATGTAAACAAGAAACAAATAAAATTTATTACACAAAAAAAAGAATGCTTGAAAGTCCTCCACCTCATTGAATGACCATATTTTCCCCTGGAACATTATACTAAATTTTGCCAGGTAGGTGATTCTTGGTTTTAATTCTAGCTCCCTTGATCTCTGGAATATCATATTCCAGGCCCTTCAGTCCCTTAATGTAGAAGCTGCTAGATCCTGGGTTATCCTGATTGTGTTTCCACAGTATTCAAATTGTTTCTTCTTGGC
>JAQQSW010020546.1:0-10829 GCA_028646575.1 Pseudocheirus occidentalis | reverse complement strand
TTTTTTCATTTCTTTGTAACAGTTTAATAGTGTCTTGGTTTCTCATGAAGTCATTAGCTTCTGTTTGCTCCACTCTAATTCTGAAGGAATTATTCTCTTCAGAATGCTCTTGAGATTCTTTTTCCATCTGGCAAATTCACCTTTTATGGCATTCTTCTCCTCATTGGCTTTCTGGGACTCTTTTTCCACTTGAGTTAATCTGTTTTTTAAAATGTTATTTTCTTCAGTCAGGTTGTTGACTCTCTTTTCATTATTTTCTCGCATCATTTTCATTTCTCTTCCCAATTTTTCCTCCACTTCTCTTATTTGTTTTTCAAAGTCCTTTTTCAGTTGATCTATAGCTTCTAGGAATTCTTCAAGTGTCTTGGAAACATTCTGTGTGGGAGTTCTGAGTTCTGGGCTGTCTTCCTCCCATTCCATGCTTTGATCCTTTTTGTCCACACAAAAAGATTTAGACTTTTATTGCTGTTCTTATTTTGCTTCATTTTCCTCATGTTGGCCAGTCAATTAATTGGTTGGTTTTTTTTTTTTAGCTTTGTGGAATTCTGCTTCCCAGGGGAAAAGCTCTGTTCTAAATTGCTGGAATTTTCAGAGTTTCTGGAGCTATTAGGGGGTGTTACAACCCCCTGTTTGGCTTGCTGAGAGTGCACCCCAGGACTACCACCCAAGATGACCATATGGATCCAGACCACTCTACGCAAGAGCACTTGGCCCTGATCAATTGACTCAGCCCCCCTCTGGGTCTGCAGGCCAGAGGCTCTGAAGCAGCCCAGTCGGGGCAGCCACTGGTTACAGCAGTTCCTGCCCTTCCCCCACTGCTTCCTTGCCCTAGGGGCAGATTAGCCCAACTTCTTTTCCTCCCCCAGATTGAGCTTCAGAGTTCCACTTTCACTGACAATTTCTAATCCTGGCTTGCTAGATGTGAAGATCCCTTCAGGTGCCGTAGATCTGCTCCCCGGGGGTAGACTCACGCTGCAGCTTGGGAGGCTCCACTCCTCCCAATCATCCTGGGGCCTGACCATGGTTTTGCTTTGAGGCTGGGCTGCCCTTGGCTCTCGGCCCACAATAAGCCTCTGCTGCCGAGCTGCCTTTCTCTAATCCTCCTTTTTCATGACTTGCTAGATGTGGAGTTGCTCCAGGTGCTGTAGATCTTCTCTCTTGTGGACTGGCTGCAACTCTGCTTGGCTCCTCCCGTCTACCCTGGGGCCTGGCCACAGTTTCGGTTTCAGTCTGGGCTGGCCTCGGCTCCCAGTGTGCTGCCATGAGCCCCTTTTGCCGAGCTGCTTTCGGCAAGAGATGTGCTTTCTGTATTTTTGTGAGTTTGAGAGCCCTAGAATTTGTTTATGGTCATATTTTATGGGTATTTAGGGTGGCTGTGTGGGAGCTGTGGAACCTTGCTGCTTCTACACCACCATCTTGGCTCTGACTCCCTCATCCTCAGATAATTCTTTAAAAGTATAGTTTATAGAACAGTTGCTAATCTGCACCAGGGAATCCCTACATCAATGAAAACACAGAGATAATTTTTTTAAGAAATTCAAGTAAAATGCATTATAATCTTTGCCAGTGATTAATACTAAAAAAAAAAAAAAAAAAAAGAGGATCTGCATAGGTAGAACCTGTGAGCTTCAGGCCACACATGGCCTACTAGGTCCTTGTTAAGACCTTTTTCAGTCTAAATTTGACAGAACAAGTCCTTTTATTAAGGGGATTTGTTCTGTAAAGTTTGGATTCAGTTAAAGGACTGCACTTGAGGAACTAGAAGACCACATGTGGCCTCCACGCCACAGGTTCCCTACCTCTGGCTAAAGGAAGAATTGTACAAACATTATGCAGCCATTTATTTCCCCAAAGCAGCAATTATTTTGAGATAGGAGGAAAGAAACATCATTCATTTGGGGGAAAAGGTAAAATGAAAAGGTAATGACATGAAGTATTTATAGTGTCTAAGTATAGAGGCTACATAGGATCTAAGATAGTGCAGTGAAATGATAATTTTTTGGGTGGAAAGAGAAACAGAGGGGAAGAATGGAGCTGGAGAAACTGAGACTGATGACTCCAGCGACATACTGCTGCAACATTTGGCAAAAAATGAGAAAAAAAAGACCGGAAATCATGTATTCCCTTTTTCTGGAAGTCATGGGAAATACCAAATGTTCCTTATTACTCTGGCCAGAATTGACCCCTAGCTGTTGCATGTGTCTATTTTTTGTTACTATGACCATCAGTTTTTATGTTGGCAGAGTAAGGATAGGTTTTCCAAATATTGCTCAGCTCCTGGGCATCTAAATCTTGTATTAAGGGCTGGGGGTGAAAAGGAAATTAAAATGCAAATAAAAATTGATCTCTCAGAACAAACTCTGGCTCACATTTAAAAAACCCTGAGTTAGAAAAGTAACCCAGAGTACTACCTCTGCATTTCACTCGGGGAGAAAGTCAGAATTGACATGTTCTTCATGTGACCTTAAATAATATTAATATATCTATTGTATTCTCCCTCCGTCATCAGACTTGGAAAGTTTAAATATGGTGAATGGTGGTACAATGAATAGAGTACTGTGCCTGGAGACAGGATGACCTGAGTTTAAATCAGGCCTCAGACACTTAGGTGCTGTGTGACCCTGGGCAAGTCATATGTGTTTCCCTCAGTTTCCTCATCTTTAAAATAAGCTGGAGAAGGAAGTGGCAGACCACTCCAGTATTTTTGTCACAAAAATCCTAAAAGGGGTCACAAAGAGTTGGACTTCACTGAAAATGATCAAACAACTACAATAGTAAACTGTTATACAAAGGAATATACTTGGTCAAACCCTATATTTGGCCAAGACTTTCAACTGCTTATGAGCACTTGTATCTCTCATGTAGGAAAATGGTGGTATGCACACACACATACATGCATATATGCATGTGTGTGAACATATATATACATACACATGCATGTATACATATATGTATATGCATATGTGCATCTATCTACGTAGATACACATAAACTCACCTGTGTATTGTGTGCATTTATGGATGTGTATCTGTGCATATATGCATACATATTTACATATATGTATGTGTGTGCATGCTGCAACTATATTTTCTTGTATATATATACTTGATAGTTTCATGAGCATTGACATGGAAAATACTAGGTTTTTTCCTCCCTGTCTTTGTCAAGAAACATTTCTGAAAGGGATAAACAAAGAAATGACCAACCAATTCATGATGGGAGGATAAATAAGGACATTGAAAAGATATTTCTGCCAATATAATAAAGTAAGGATTGATTCAACAGCATCCGTTCCTTGCAATTAGCCTGATTACCTCAAAGAGAAGATGTTATTTCCTTGTTACCTGTGATGTTCACACTTTGAGGAGATAAAGGCAAGAAAGAAGGAAGATAGAATCACCTTTCCACCACTTGTGTGGGAGGGAGAGACTTTGAAGTTTGTTTTGATATTGGCCAGGATATAGTACTGAAACAATTGTCCTAATCTTTTTTCTTTTCCTTTTTCAAATGACAGATAACTCTGTGGTTCCCTTCTAGCTCTAGATTTACAGTCTCTATGATATGCACAATAAAGCCAGTGAAGTGGCCTTAGGCAGGGCAGAACTACCTTTGCTTCTTTCCCTTATATTTTGGTTTCTCTCATATTTATTTCTGAGCTAAGCCTGAGAAACTGTTGAGAATTTCTAAGCATTTGTGAGATAATTTTCTGAAAAAGGGGCTGAGATTTCTGCCCATACTTAGGGGGTGAACAGAAAAAAAATCATCTTAGTCTGGGGTGTTGTACCTGGCTTCTGTTAGCCAGGTGTAGCTATGAGTACAGAGCTGTCAGACTGACTTTATTAGGAAGAGATTCTAGAGACTATGCTCTAGAACAGTGGTATCACACTCAAATAGAAATGGGAGAGAGGAGGAGGGGGCATTAAATCATACATATCCCTGCAAGTGGTGGATTTACTTAGAAAACCACGTATTAATATGCTTGACTGTATTTTTATTTTTTTTTTCAAATATTTCCCAGTTGCATTTTAGTCTATTTTCCCAATTGCATTTTGGGCTGCACTTTAGGGTTTAGTGGACTCTGTGTTTGATACCTCTGCTATAGAAGATTGGATCTGAGATGGCTAACACCTGGTCCTAAAGAGAGTCCCTAAAGGGACCAATACCAAGCCCAACCTGGGAGATACTAGAGGATCCTGCTGGCATTATGAATGAATGAACAAATGAATGAATGAAAAAGTAACCCTTTGCTATGTGCAGAGCACTGTGTTAAGCACCAGGGATACAAATAGAAAAGGCAGTCCCTACTATCAAGGGAGCTCAGATTCCAATAGGGGAGACAACACACATAGGTGAACTGCAAGTCAAATGGAAGGATCTCAAGGTTTTTAGGGTGCAGTGACAAAGCAAATATTAATGGCTCTTTCAATATTGTTATTTCCCCTCATAAAGCCATATCACTTTCTAATGGTGCTTAGACATTTGTCAGGACCAAGAATTTCGGTGAAAAGAACTTTCTTTCCAAGGACTTTAATAGCTGTGGTTGTAGGATCTGTAGAAGGAATGAGCAGGGTCTTATCACTACTGGGGCTGTTTCCTAAGATGATGGCTATGGGGATTGGGCTGAGAGCACTGCTGCTACCAAGGAACTTCCGTTCAGGCTCCAGGCCTGTTTCCACTGCGGAAATTTTTTTAGTAATTCGACTTTTCTGGCACTTGACAACTTCAGTCTGTCTGAGTGGGAGAGGTGAAAACGTCTCAGCCTAAATCCTAAAATCTAGTAAAGTTTCTTGTGCAAACAGGCCTGAGTTTCAGTTTCACCCTTCCTTCTTTACTACTGTCACATCAGCATTAATCCCTTTAGGAATCTCTTACCCCGTTCCCTTGCTTTCAATCAGCATTAAGCCTTTTAGGAATCTCTTAGGACCATTTCCCCGCCTTCTCCACTTTAGCATTTGCCAAATAAGGATATGTATATTTGGACTGGCTATACCCTGTTTCCTTGTTCTTTGTCTTTTTTGCACCCAGACTGTAAAGCTGCCTCCTAGCCACTGAGAGATAGTTGCAGGCTTCTTTGTTCTTTGCCATTGGAGAGGATTTTGCCCTCAGATTGAAAGCCCCCCTCCCAGCCAATGGAAGCAAGGGCTAGTGGTGGGAGGTGGCTTGACTGGGTTAGGGTATAAAACCTGGCTTTGTCTTCTGTAACACCCCTCATTCCACCAGTCTGCACTGGTGGAAGGGATGCCCTTTTCTCATGAGAACTGAATAAAAATTTCCTATTCTTTCCTAGAGATACCTCTGGCTTTTAATTTTGTGGTAGGGGATTTTTGGGGTCTCCATACCCCACACATGTCCTTCAAGGTATCTTGCTGCTTCAGACAGGTTAGCTTGCCTGCCCTGTAGGCAATAGTCAGCATTTGGTGTAGGTGGATGGCTCTGCCCCCACCACAATGGTTGCTACCTAGAATGATAGCTATCGGACCTGAAATGGAAGCAGGACCAATGGTTTGTGGTAGGGGAACTGCTACTCCCAAAGCTGTTTGTTGATGGTAGTTGGTCAACACTTAGAATTGAAGATGGTAGACCTCTTTTTACAGTGATTGCTTTCCTCGATAATATCCAGTAGGAACCAACCAAGCCATGTACTCAATGGGGATGCCCCATCTATCAGGGAACAAATCCACTGAGAATAGCATACTTCTGTTGCCATGGGAATTTGGTGATGCTACAGCAGCGGAAGCATGTGTTACCTATTAATGCTTGTGTACAATCACAAGAATGCTAACTTCATTCCCTACTAGTTACATTTTCTGACTAACAAAGAGGGAAAAAAGAGCAACACATTAATGGGGCTCACAAGCCTTGGATTTGCATGAATGTGTTCCCATAGAGTAAGTAACTGCAATCTATCCTCCAATGGGCCTTCTGCATGATAGCACATACGCCTGGTGCAACACTAGACATTGCCTGGTGGGTGAATGAGCATTATTTGCTCAGTTTGCTTTGCATTTGTAGCTCATGCCTTAGCAATCCAATTAGACATGCACGCTAAATAAAGAGCAATCTTATTCTTAGAGAAGTTCACTGGAAATGTAGCATTTTCTTGACAAAAATGTCCCCAGGGTGCCCAGGACACATAGAGATACATAAGATTTTTCTGTCTTCTCTATGAAGCCCAGTGATCTGCCTTCTCCACTTGCAAGAAATTTGATTTTCAGTAAGGATGATCTTGTATTGTCCTTGCTGGGGATCCATTTTTACACAGAATTCAGAATTACACAGAATTTACACAGCTATTTGGACATTTGACCACTTCCCTGTCAGAAGCCTGGGAAATAAGAATGCTTATTGCCTTTTCCACCTCCTCACCCTGGAGTAGAAGGCTGAGGAATAGAAGCTGCCTCAGAATCCAAAACAGCCTCAGGATATGGTGGTTTGGGAACAGTAGGTGGGGCTGGAGAGTTTGATGAAAGCACCTACAAGGAGTTAGGGATGGGGCCCGAGATCTGGTTGAATCCAATCTCTGCTGGCTGAAGCTCTGCCCTGGACTCAGTGTGGAGGGCAGGAGTGGGGGTGGGGTGGGGTGGGGAGTGATGGTACTCTGAAGCAGGGGAGTTGAGCAAACCTTTCTTTAGACAGGACTGTGGAACTGAATCTTGCAAACTAAAAGTAAATAAACAAGTCAATGGAAAAAAGATGTCAGTTGGAGAATGGAAAGGGAATGGAGTGTTGGAAGAGGGTTAGCCCGTGAAGGAACCTAGGTGAGGATGGAAGTACACTGGAGAAAAAGTCAGTGGTGAGATTGGGCTTGCAGCCCCCAATACAGCATCTCCTCTTTAAACTACCTGGATGGTGGGAAGGGGAAGAGAGATGTGTGCCTTTTTGGTATATCAAGGATAATTAAGTTATCCTTTGTTTCTGGCAGAAATCCAACTTTCTACCTCCTCTTCTCCTCCCAGCACACACATAGACACACTTGTATCCTTGAAGAATAATGACAACTCTCTTTTATAGATTGCTTTAAGTTTTGCAAAAATGCTTTACATATGTCATCTTATTTGAACTTCAAAGCAATTCTGTGGGGCTGGTGCTATAATTATGATCCCTATTTTACATATGAAGAAAATAAGAGTAGTTAAATAACTTACCCACGGCCACATATACCAGAAGTGTCTGAGGCAAGCTTCGAACTCAGATCTTCTTGATCTATCAATAGTTCCCACTGAGCAACCTAATTAGAAAGTTAATTCATCTGAAGTCAAAAGACCAGCCATGACATTTATTATTTGATTAAGCTTGGGTGAATCACATCTGGCGGCAGTACCTCAACTATGAAATCAGAGGCTTAGGAAAGATGATGTGCCCATATCACTTCCTTTTCTATGCCTATGAGCCAATGATCGGGAACCTTGTTGGTAGCCAGTGGCGGGCTGTAGAACTGTCTTTTCAACCGTATCACAGACATACCTGATGAGGTTTAGAGTTGGTAGAGCAGATTCAGGTATAAAAGAATTCTCTTAGACCTTCTCTATAGCCACTGGAGATTTATTTTATGTGGGAAACAAAGCTTGAGTCTCCTAGCAAGTAAGCTAAGTGAGACCCTGATATTGGGGGAGTTGTGCTTATATGGAGGTTTGAGTACGATGATGTAGTTTAAGAGGACTTTATGGAGGTTAAAATTAAAGACAGGAAAGGATGGTGTAGGATGAGAGAGACAAAGGGAGTTCTTTACGGTTTAAGGATTTAAGGACAGAGCAGGAGGCCATGGGTTAAAAATTGAAGGACGGGGGAACATAGGATAAGGGAAGAAAAGGGGGGAAAGGACTTTAGGATGCCTTCAAGTTGAGGAATAAACTAGGGGCTTCACAAAATCAGCCCTTAATGTTATTTTTAACTCTTAGGGCACTGTTTGTATCCGTGTCATACCTACACCCTCAGCTATCTTTTTTACATCAGATGATGCTTAAGAAGTATATTTTCTAATCAGTCTCTCACAATATGTCCATTGTGGAGATGTTCTGTGAAACTACACAGGTACAGCCTGTATTGAATTGCTTGTCCTTCCAGTGGAGGCGAGTGATGAGGGAGGAAGGGAAAGAATCTAGAATTTAAAGTTCTCTAATTAAATGTTAAAAATATATGTGTGTGTGTGTGTATATATAATTAACTACATGCAACTGGGAATTAAGATATACAGGTACTGGGGTAGGGAGACCCATCCTGCCCTACCAGAAAGTTAGAAGGGCGATGGGAGAAGACATAGGAGAGACAGATTGGGGGAAGGGTTATACAGTGGGATTGCTTTTTTGGGGGTGTTGGACACTGGAAAGATGGGGAGAAAATTTGTAACTCAAAATCTCATGGAAATTAGTTATGTAAACAAAATAAATAAATTAATTAATTATAAAAATATTTTCTTTTCATCCTGGAGGTGCTAAATATGCTATTTATCTTGAGAAGTTTGAATAGTTACTGTACTGATTTTACTTTGGGTATACATTTCACAATAACATTTCCTTCTCCAATTCCCTTTGTGGGAAGCAATGCATTGAAAAGTGCTTCCAGTTATTAACTGCTACCAGGATTCATTGTCATAAGCAGCACAGCCACATTAGGGATTCTACCCTCTGGTCACTGGGAAGAGTACTAGATTCCTTTCTGAGATTTATGTAATAATGAGAGTTCAGCTCATCATGTGTTAGTGGTTTTATATTATAACCATACTATGAAAGTTTCATGATAGAGTGGAAAGATCACTGGAATTGGATTCAGATATGGCTCTGACTGTGAGCTTTAGTATATGCAAACTAGTAGAAACCTCTCAGCTTACTCATGTTGTTCTTTGTCCACTCTCGAAGAGGACCATGGACCATGGCATCAGGAAGGTGATGCCATGACTTACCAGTGAACTGGATTTAAGTGAGGGAGTGCAGGGCAAAGTCACCAACCTCACTTTCTCCTCTGGAGCCATCTGGGTCCAGTGGTCAGATATAGATCAGGATAACTGGAGATGGTCCCCCCAATTTACTCATCTATAAAAAATAAGGATAATAATACCCTCCAGTCTGCTTTATGAGATTGTTATGAGGATCGATGAGATGATAAACACATACAAAATTATATTTTTAAAAATCAATTCCACAAATATTAAGAAGCCTACTGTGGTTGATACAGTGGGATAGAGTTTGAAAGTCAAGAAGACATGGTTTCAGGATCTAGATCTGCAACCTACTGACCATGGGCAAATATCTTAACTTTCTCATGTCCCCAGGCAACTCTCAAGGACACTAAGATGAAAAGTAGTTGCCCATCTGTAAGGGTTTGGGGAAGGGAGAGAGGGTTTCCTTATTGGAAATCACTACATCAGTGAAATCACAGGCTCAAACAATGACAACAATAACAACAATAAACAATTAGAAATGTACCAGGTAATTCAGTGGATACAAAAATGGAATAAAAATAGTCCCTTCCCTCAAGGAGTTTACATTCTGTTTGTAAACCACGATCTGCTATATAAATGTTAGTGGCATTAACGTTCTTAAGATTTAAATTAAATTTGTTCCTTGACTAAAACCCAGTTTTGGAATATGGAATCAAAACATGTGCCTTTATTGCTGATTTGTGTATTGATGAATGATTAGTACTTTTTTCAAAGTCTCTGAAGCATGTAATTAACACTTAATGAGGTTGCCTAGATGGGAATCTTTAGCATTTATGGAAAATGAATAATTATAGCCTTACTTAGAGTTCCCAGGGTAAAATACTCCTGGGTAGTTAGTTTAAACTTTTTCAGACTACTAAATGCACTTCAGGCATGTCTAATCACAGGAAAGTGAGTAGGTACTTTCTTCCAATATGAACTTTATGGATGTAAGGCTGAGCAATTGACCCAAGGGACCTAAAGTAATTTTAAATAACTCAGGGCTCAAGCCTATATATTTGCATAAGACTTTTCACAATGGTGAAGAGACTGATCACTCTACAATCCTTCCGAGTAATCAAGTACCCTCTCTACCATTAGGAAGAGTCTTATGCAAATGACTAGGCTTGAACTCTGGATTACATTAAAAAGATTTACCTTTATTAGGTGAAAAAGAAGAATAGTATCATAAAACTAGGCCATCTCAGTGGCTCAGAAGACTGAGTGCTGGGCCTGGAATTAGGAAGACTCCTCTTCCTAAATGCAAATCTGGTCTCAGGGACTTACTAGTCATGTGACCCAGTCAAATTTAATCCTGTTTGCCTCAGTTTCTTCATCTGTAAAATGAACTGGAGAAGGAAATGGTAAGTCATCTCAGTATCTTTGCTATGAAAACCACAAATGGGGTCATGAAGAGTCAGACATGACTGAAAAAAATGACTGAGCAAGATAATCATAGAGCTGTGTGAGCAAGGGCAAGTCTATTACCCTAGCTAAGCTCTGGGTCCTCTGCAAAATGGGCATAATAATAGACTGCTGCCTACTTTATTGCTTGAGTAAAAGGTTTTGTAAACGTTAAAGTGCTCTATAAACTCAAGTAATTGTTATTATTATGGGAATAAATAGGAGGACAGTTGACTATTGCCTTCAGGAAATTGCAAAGCTTTCTTAATGGAGTTATCCTCTAAGCTTTCCCCATAAACAAAAGCCTATCTTTCCTAAATGTCAGCATTCAGATGTTGATGCAGAACATGGAACATAGCAGTCTATGAAGAAATGAAAATAAACATCTCAAAGAAGGCAATGGAGAGTTATTTGATAGACATGAGCAGGAGGCGACAAATAGGAAGTGGAAAACTTTGAAGATCAAGAAGAAAATATATCATTATTAAATGCATGATAGAAAAAGTAG
>JAQQSW010020545.1:0-10829 GCA_028646575.1 Pseudocheirus occidentalis | reverse complement strand
GCAAATTCCACTTTTCCAAGCATTCTTGTCCTCATTGGTTTTTTGGGCCTCTTTTGCCATTTGAGTTAATTTCTTCTTTAAGGTGTTGTATTCTTCAGTCAGATTGTTGATTCTCTTTTCATGATTTTCTCACATCATTCTCATTTCTCTTCCCAATTTTTCCTCCACTTCTCTTATTTGGTTTTCAAAGTCCTTTTTTTGTTGATTTATAGCTTGTAGGCAATCTATGAGTGTCCTTCAAGCATTTTGTGTGGGAGTTCTCACTTTGTTGTCTTCCTCCCGTCCCTTGCTTTGATCCTTTTTGTCCACAAAAAAGCATTCTAGAGTTCTATTGCTGTTCTTATTTTGCTTTCTTTACCTCATGTTGGCCAGTCAATTAATTGGTTGATTGTTTTAGGTCTGTGGAAATCTGCTTCCAGGGGGGAAAGCTCTGTCCTAAGTCTCTGGGGTTTTCCCAGGTGCTGGAGCTATTAGGGGGGTGCTGAAGCCCCCACCAGCTTTGGTTTCCTGAAAGTGCACCCCAGGACCACCATCCAAGACCACAATCTGGATCCAGGCCGATCAATGCAAGAGCCCTTGGCTCTGATCAATTGTCTAAGCCCCTCTTCAGTTTGCAGGCCAGGAACTCTGAAGCAGCCCAGTGGAGGCAGTTACTGGTTGGAGCAGGTCCTGCCCTTTCTGTGCTGCTTCCTTGCCCTGTGGCAGATTGGCCCAACTGCTGTTCCTCCCCCTTATTTAGCTTGAAAGCTTGACTTTCACTGACCTATCTCTAATCCTTTGTTATTCCTGGCTTGATAGATGTAGAGATTGCTCCCGGTGCTGCCGATCTCTTCTCTGGGGTAGACCTGCACCACAGCTCGGCTCCTCCCAAATGCCCTTGTGTCTGGCCATGGTTTTACTTTTGGGCTGGCATGGCCTTGGATCCCAGCCTACCACTATGAGCCCCTCCTGCTGAGCTGCCTTCACCAAGAGATGTGTTTTCTGTATTTTTATGAGTTTGGGAGCCCTGAAATTTGTTTGGAGTTGTATTTTATGGGTATTTTGCATGGTTGTTTGGGAACTGCAAAACTTTGCTGCTTCTACACCCCCATCTTTGCTGTGCCACCCCCCTTACTTGATTTTAAAAGTACTTTTTGAACTCTTCCATGGACTGGAACATTTCATGTTTTTCTTGCTTACCATGGATGTAAGAGCAATGAACATGTTGTCTTCCTCCAGTTGTATGTTTGATCTTATTCATTGCCCGGGTCTGCTGGACTGTTAACTTCCCGAGTCACCTACCTCAGTCCATGTAGACAGTCTCAGTTGCCTTTACAACCTGGTCACCTCCACGACTCTTCAGGATACTCCCTTATTAGACAGACTAGTCAGACACCTTGGTGGAGTAGTATAGGTCTCTTTATTCTATCTTATTTTGTGCCCTATCCTCATGTGTGCAATGCCTCCTTGTGTGTCATGTTCTGCCCTCTCCCATGCTCCTTTGCTTTATATAGACTGTCTGTCTTCCCCTCATCAAGTGCCTCAGTAACAGTATCCTGATGGGGGAGCGCTCCTCCATTTATTCATGCATGCTCTATGCCAACTGTGACCTTTATCCCCCCAAGACATCAATGCTGTGGGACATGAGACAGGGAGTGCTTGGTAAATAGGAAGTATGATCATGGGGGAGGGGCAAACGTACAGATGCCTGGTAGATCTACCTCAAGTCTTCCTGTTTGGGAGGACACACTGACAGAGTTCAGACCTCTATTCATTCAAGGCTTTAAGTGGCCCTTATATTCATCACCAAGAATATAAGAAAATAACTTTTCCCCAAGATGGTAACCTTCTATAGTCTTATTTTCCCCGTTTACTCATTTATCCAGTCAGTTACTTGACTTTTCAGAATATTTTTTTCCAGTGGAGGGTGTACTTCCCAAAGTTTGAGGGGTTTTGTTTTCAGAGCTTTTGATTTTGAATTCAGAGCTTTTCAGAGCAGCTGTTTTCAGAGTTATCTCTAGGGACCTGTAAATTCTCATTTTCTCTAACTTGGTATGATCAAATTAGAAGGTTTTCTTCTCTCCTGACCTGTGCTCTTGTCTGTGAGCAACCACCAGCACTCTTTTCTGTCCTAAAACTGTAAGGAGGATTGCCTCTATACAACTGCCACCACCTACACAATGTCAACTCTCCTTCTCATGTCAGGACCATCAGCCATGACTGCAATCTAAATCAGCCTCTTGATTCACCCCTGTTATGTAAGCAAAGAGTTACTGAAGCAGCCACTTCCACCCTGGGGCTGTAGGTGGGGCTGGGGCTGCACCATGGTCTTCTCTAACCCAGGTGAGAGACATTTTGTACTAAAATTTGAAGCTGTCTTTGGCATTTTGGTGTTGAGAAGTATGGAAACTGATAAAGCTGCAGTGAGTGATGCAGTGCCCAGAGGCCTGCTCCAGTCTCGTCTGTGCTGACATAGCCTAATTTGTGCTGTGTTCTATTCTAAACCTAGTGCAATACACCCTTGCTTTCTGCTTTCCAGGTTGTCTTGGACTGGAAATCTGTTTCACTTTGTCATTTTATGGCTACTGTTGCTCTAGAATTTGTTTAAATTCATGTTGTACAGATATTTTGAGGGGTTAGAGGGGAGAGCTCAACAGGTCCCTACTTCTACTCTGCTATCTGAGCTCTGCCCTCAGAAATCAAGGAATTTTACGTAGGTTATACATGTGTCATCAAGTAAAGCACATTTCCATCTAAGTTGTAGTGTGAAAGAAAATAGACAAAAATTCAGAATATATTTAATTAAAAATATCTTTAACTCAGAGTATAGAATCTTACTTTTGAGACAAGGAAAATCAAAACACACAACCAGAAGAGGACAATAAAGGCTAACTCCTACATCAAAAGCATCTGAGAAAAATATGAATTGCCTCAGAACTTGGAAGATCTCAGAAAGGGTTTTGCAAATCAAGTAAGAGAAACACAGGAAAAACTAGGAAGAGAAATGAGAATGATTCAAGGAAATAATAAAAAGAAGTCAACAGTTTACTAAAGGAGACCCTCCCCAAAATGCTGAAGAAAATAACACCTCAAAAACTGATAACTCAAATGGCAAAATAAATTTAAAAAGCCAATGAGGAGAAGAATGACTTAAAAACCAGAATTGGTCAAATTGAAAAGGAGATCCAAAGATACACTAAAGAAATCATTCCTTAAAACTTAGAATGGAGGAAACAAAAGCTAGAAACTTTATGAGAAATAAAGAAATTATAGAACAAAACCAAAAGAATGAAATAAAAATAGAAGACCATGTGAAACATCTCATTGTAAAAACAACTGACCTGGAAAATAGTTCTAGGAAAGACACTTTGTTTTAAATTGGACTACCTGAAAGCCATGGTTAAAATAAATCTAGACCTAATCGTTCAAGAAATTATCAAATAAATGTCACCTGATATGCTGGAACGAGAGGGTTAAAAAAACATAGAAAGAATCCACTGATAATCTCTTGAAAAAGATTCAAAAAGGAAAACTCCTAGGAACATTATAGCAAAATTCCAGAGCTCCCAGATCAAGGAGAAAACATTGCCAGCATTCAGCAAAAAAAACAATTCAAGTGTTGTGGGAACACAATTAGAAAAGCAAAAGATTTAGCAGCTTCAACTTTAAAGAACTGGAGAGCTTGGAATATTTATTATAGGCTGATAGTCAAAGGAGGTAGGATTAAAACCAAGAATTACATACCCAACATAAGTGAATACAATCCTTTGGGGGAAAGAAATGAATATCCACTGAAATAGCAAATTTTCAAGCACTCTTGATGGGAAGAGTGGAGCTGAATCCAAAATTTGCCTTTCAAGTGCAATAATCAAGAAAAGCATGAAAAGGTAATCAAGAAATAGAAATCTTAAGGGACTCATTAAAGTAGGACTATTTACATTCCTATATGGAAAGATAATATTTGTAAGTCATAAGACACTTTTCAGGATTAGGTAGTTGGAGGGCATATGTGTAAGAGAGAAAGGACATAGGGTGAGTTAATATGAAGGGATGATATATAAAAATAATATTAAGCAGTGAGAGAGGAATATACTGGGAAAAGGAGATAGAGAGAGGTAGAATGGGGGTAAATTACCTTACATAAAACAGACAAAAGAAAGCTTTTACAGGGGAGTGGAAGGAGAGTGTGGTGAGATAGAATGAGTGAACCCTATTCTCATCAGATTTGCCTTAAGAACACAATAACATACATACTTAATTGGTAAGAAAAGCTATCTTAACCTAAAATAAAGTAAGGGAGAAGTGGACAGGTGATGATAGAAGGGAGGACAAATGGGAGGAGGAGTAATCACAAGTAAACACTTTTGTGGAGGGACAGGGTCAAAGGAGAGAATAGAATAAATGGAGACAGGAGAGGATGGATGGATATATAGTTAATTTTTGCAACATTACTGTTACATAAGTGTTTTGAATGACTGTACATGTATAAACAATGTCAATTGCTTTTCTGTAAGGGTGGATGGAGAGGTGGGGAGAGAAAAAGGGAAAGAATGTGGAACTCAAAGTTTTCAAAATTAATGTTAAAATTTCTTTTTACATGCAACTGTGAAATAGGATATACGGGCGAGGATATATAGAAATCTATTTTGCCTTTCAGGAAAAAATAAGAGAAGAGGATACTAGAAGGATGCCGGGAATTGATAAAAGGGAGGGCAGATTAAGGAAGGAATAATCAAAATGCACCCTGTCTTGGGGTGGGAGAGGTAGATATGGGGAAAATGTAGAAATCTAAATCTTGTATAAGTGAATGTTGAAAAACAAAAAGACATTAATAAAAAGGAAAAAAAGATTTTAAAAGATTATTGACTGCATTTCCCTTAGTTATGTTTCTTCTATTTGTTCTTCTTTATCTCTTTTTATTCAGACTTTTCTTTCAGTCTATTTTGCTTCTAACAACTATCTTCCTTCTTTTTCCATCCCTCCCTTTTATTCTCCTTTCTTATCATATTCCTTAGACTATCATTTTGCAAACTCTATAATCACTTAATGTAGTATTTGCTAAACTTTGTGTTATCCTGTTTGTATTCCCACAATACTTGAATTGTTTCTTTCTAGCTGTTCAAAATGCTTTCTCATTGACTTGGAAGTCTAGAATTTGGTTGTAATATTCCTTATCTCTTTCAGGAGGTGAACACTGTATTTTTTCAATTTCTATCTCATCCTCTGGTTCCAACATGTCAGGGTAGTTTTCCTTGATAATTTTTTGAAAGATAATGTCTAGGATTTTTTAGTATCATGAGTTTTAGGTAGTCCAATAACTTTGAAATTATCTCTCCCATATCTATTTTCCAGGTCAGTTGCTTTTCTAATGAAATATCTCACATTGTGATCTATTTTTTCATCCTTTTGGTATGGTTTTATAATTTCTTGATTTTTTAGAAAGTCATTAGGTTCCATTTGCTCCTTTCTAATTTTTAAAGAATTATTTTATTCAGTGAATTTTTGAACTTTGTTTTCCTTTTGACCAACTTTGATTTTTTTAAGACATGCTTGTCTTCATTGGGTTTTTAGACCTCATTTACAATTTAGGTTAGTCTATT
Organism: Pseudocheirus occidentalis; assembly: GCA_028646575.1. Taxonomy (NCBI): domain Eukaryota; kingdom Metazoa; phylum Chordata; class Mammalia; order Diprotodontia; family Pseudocheiridae; genus Pseudocheirus; species Pseudocheirus occidentalis. The sequence goes on along the minus strand of JAQQSW010020545.1, from coordinate 5,250 downwards.
TTTAACATATTTTCTTCAGCATTTTAAGTGATCTCTTTTTAAAAGTTAGTGACTCATATTTCAGAATATTCTATCACTCTCATATCTCCTCCCAATTACTCCTCTACTTCTCTTACTTGATTTTCTAAATCCTTTTTGAGGACTAACATGCGCCATGATTAATTCTTATTTTTATTGGAGGTTTAGGATGTAACAGCGATGTCTTTATTGACTTTTTCTGGTTGTATATTTTTTAACGTTTTTTTAATGACTTGTTTGTTCACAAGATTCAGTTCCAGAAGCACTTGAGTATCAGATTTTCTCTTCTTCCTCCTCCTCACCCCATGATGGCATGCAATCATGTACAGGATATGCAAACACTTTCACATTCTACACTAGTCTAGCTGTAGTAAAAAATGAAGTGAACAATGGGAATAAAGAAACAAAATTTAACATAGGAAATAAAGATAGTATGTATTTCTTCAGTCTCCATTTAAACTCTGTTCTTTCTAGATCTTTCTCTGAATATAGACATATCCTTCCATCCTGATACTTGTAGAGTTGTCTTTTAACTGTGCATTGCTGAGAAGAGTCCTGTTAATCAAGGTTGGTCATCATACATTTGATATATCTGTGACTGTGTACAAATTTTTCCTGGTTCTGCTCTTCTCACTTAGCGTCAATTCATATAAGCTTCTCCATGTAATTATGAAATCCATCTCCTTCCCATTTCTTATACCACTATAGTATTCCATCACATTGATATACCATAACTTCGTTAGCCATTCCCAGATTGATAGGCATCCCATAAATTTCCAGTTTTTGCCATCCCAAAGAGAGCTGCAATAAATATTTTTGTACATATGGACCCTTTCCCACTACTATGATTTCTTTGGGATACAACCCAAAGAGTGGTATTACTGCGTCAAAGGGTATGCAATTATTTTTTTTATTTTTTATTTTTTTTGCTTTTTGGAGGGCAGTTGGGGTTAAGTGACTTGCCCAAGGTCACACGGCTAGTTGTTTTGTGTTAAGTGTCTGAGGCCAGATTTGAACTCAGGTACTCCTGATTCCAGGACCGGTGCTCTATTTACTGCGCCACCTAGCCGCCCCCTGCCCCTGGTATGCAATTTTTTATGGCCCTTTGGACATAGTTCTAGATTGCTCTCCAGAATGGTTGTATCAGTTCACAGCTCAATGAACAATGCATCAGAGTTCCAATTTTTCTACATCCTCTCCAGCACTTGTGATTTTCCTGTTTTGTCATCTTAGCCAATCTGACTGGTGAGATATAGTACCTCAAATTTGTTTTGATTTGCATTTCTCAAATCAGTAATGATTTATAGCATTTTCCATATGCTTAAAGATATCTTTAATTTCTACCTCTGTAAATTGCTTGGTCATATCCTTTGACCATTTATCAAAAGGGGAATGACTTGTATTCTTATAAATTTTACTTAATTCCCTGTATATTTTTGAAATGAGGCCTTTATCTGGAAACACTGTTTGTAAATATTCTTTCCCAATTACCCACTTCTCTCTTAATCTTGATGACCTTAGCTTTGTTTGTACAGAAACTTTTCAATTTAATGTAAACAAAATACACCATTTTGCATTTTATAATGCTCTCGATCTCTTCTTTGGTCATAAAGTCTTCCCTAATTCATAAATCCGACAGGTAAACCATTCCTTGCTTCCCCAGATTATTTACAGGATCAGCCTTTATACCTAGATCATGAACCAATTTAGACTTGACTTTGGTCTATGGCATTAGATGGTGGTCTATGGCCAGTTTCTGCCATACTATATTCCAAATTTCCCAGCATTTTTGTCAAATAGTGAATTCTTAACCCAGAAACCGTGGTCTTTGGGATTATAAACAGTATATTACTATAGCTGTTGATGACTGAATCTTTTGTACCCAATCTATTCCATTGATCCACCAATCTATTCCTTAGCCAGTACCAGGCACTTTTGTGGACTTGCTTTTAATAGAGATTAATATATGGTATGGCTATGCTACCTTGGCTTACATATCTATTCATTAATTGCCTTGATATTCTGAACTTTTTGTTCTTCCAAATGAATTTTGTCACTATTTCTTACAGTTCTATAAAGAAACTTTTTGGTAGATTGATTTGTATGGCACTAAATATGTAGTTTAATTTGTGTAAAATTGTCATTTTTATTATATTAGCTCTACCTAGACATTAGCAATTGATGTTTTTACAATTAGTTAGATCTGATTATTTTTGTGTGAAAAGCGTTTTGTAGTTGTGTTCATAAAGGTACTGGGTTTGTTTTGGCAAGTAGATTTCCAAAAGTTTTATAATGTCTACAGTAACTTTAAATGGGTTTTCTCCTCTTATCTCTTGTTGTTCAACTTCATTGGAAATATGTGGGAATGCTGAGGACTTATGTGGGTTTATTTTATATGCTGCAACTTTGCTAAATTTGTTTATTGTCTCCACAAGTTCTTTTACTTGATTCTCTAGGATTCTCCAGGTATATCATCATGTCATCTGCAAAGAGTGATAGCTTAGTCACTTCTTTGCCCAATTTTATTTCTTTTATTTCTTTTCCTTATCTAATTGCTATTTCTCACATTTCTAATACCAGAGTGTATAAAAGGGGTGATAGTGGACATACTTTTTTTTCCCCCGATCTTATTGGAAATGCATCTAGTTTATCCCCATTGCTTATAGTACTTGCTGATGGCTTTAAGTAGATGCTACCTATTACTCTAAGGAAAACTACATTTATTCCTATACTTTCTTGTGTATTTAAAATGAATGAATATTGTGTTTTGTGAAAGGCTTTTTCTGCATCTATTGAAATAATCATATGGTTTCTGCAACTTTCATTGTTGCTATGATCAGTGATACTGATGGTTTTCCTAATATTGAAACATCCTTGCATTTCCAGAATAAATACAATGTGATCAAAATGTATTATTGGAGATATAAGTTGCTGTAACCTTTTTGCTAATATTTTATTTAAGATTTTTGCATCTATATTCATGAGGGAGATTGGTTTATAATTTTCTTTCTCTGTTTTGTATCTCCCTGATTTAGGTATCAGTACCATATTTGTGTCATAAAAAGAATTTGGAAGGACTCTGTCCAATTTTCACAAATAGTTTTCAGAGTATTGGAATCAATTGATCTTTAAATGTTTGATAGAATTCACTTCTAAATCTATCTTCCCCTGGGGATTTTTTTCTAGGGAGTTCTCTGATAGCTTGTTCAATTTCTTTTTCTGATATGTGATTGTTTAAGAAATATACTTCCTCTTCAGTTAGTCTGGGCAACTTATATTTTTGTAAATATTCATCCATTTCACTAAGATTGTCAAATTTATGCACATACAGTTGGGCAACATAATTACTAATTATTGTTTTAATTTGCTGTTCATTGGAGGTACATTCACACTTTTCATTTTTGAGACTCAGAATTTGGTTTTCTTTTATTTATCACATTCACTAAGTGTCTGTCAATTTTTTTTTCATAAAACCAATTCTTAGCTTTATTTAAAATTTCAATAGTTTTCTTTCTTACTTTCCATTTTGTTAATCTCTCCTTTGGTTTCATTATTTATAATTTAATTTATAAATGGTGATTTTCAATTTGTTCTTTTTCTAGCTTTTCCAATTCCATGCCCAATTCATTGACCTTCATTTTTTCTAATATTTTCATGTATGCATTCAGGGATATAAAACTTCCCCTAAGTACTGCTTTGCTGCATTCCCACAAGTTTTGGTATAATGTCTGATTATTGTCATTCTCCTGAATGAAATTACTGATTGTTTCTATAATTTCTTATTTAACCTACTCATTCTTCGTGATTAAATAATTTAGTTTCCAATTAGTTTTTTTGCCTACCTTTCCATGGCCCTTTATTGCATATAATTTTTGTTTCATCATTATCTGAGAATGATGCATTTAATGTTTCTGCCTTTCTGCACTGAATTGTGAGGTTTCTATGCCCTGGTACATGGTCTATTTTTGTGTAAGTTCCATGTACTCCTTAGAAGAAGGTATATTCCTTTTTTTTATCTCCATTCAGTTTTCTGTCTCTAAAATCCTATTTGCCTCCTTAACTTTTATCTTTTGTATTTTTAAATTAGATATATTAATTTCAGAGAGGGGGAGATTGAGTTCCCCCACTAGCATTATTTTGCTATTTCCTCCTCGATTCCCTTGACTTTTCCTCTAGGAATTTGGATGCTATACAGCTTGGTGTATATATGTTAAGTAAGGTTATTGATTCACTCTCAGTGATGCCTTTTAGCGGGATTTAGTTTTCTCCCTATCCCTTTTAATTAGATGTATTTTAGATATTACTTTATGTGAAATAAGGATTGCTACCGCTGCTTTTTTTACTTTAACTGTGGCATAATATATTCTACTCCATCCTTTTACCTTTACCCTGTGCATATCCCCTTGTTTCAGATTGGTTTCTTGTAGACAGCATATTGTAGGATTGTGGTGTTTATTCCTTTCTACTATCTGCTTCTGTTTTACAAGAGTTCATCCCATTCACATTCACAGTTATAATTTATATCTGTGGCTTTCCCTCCATCTTATTCCCTCCCCTGTTTATATATTTATGTCTTCCTTTTCCTTTCCCCTCCTTAAAGAATTTTCGTTTTGACCACCACCTCCCTCATATTCCCTCTCTATGTTCACCACTCATTACTTACCCTTTCCCCTCACTATTCTTTCCCTTCCAACTGACTACCCTTATCTTCTTACACTCCTACCCCCTTATGCCTTCTACTGCCTGCATGGCACAACAGATTTTTGTTCTTTTTTAAATTTATTTTTATTTGTTTTCTTGCTTACATTATTCGTTTTCATTACATTTTTGAATTACAAATTTTCTCCCCGTCTTGCCCCTGACACAACCCTAAAACAGCAATCCCACTGTAAAGGCCCTCCCCTACTCTGATCAATGTATTCTTTCAAGTTCTCTTTTGCCCTCTGATTCTAAAACATCAGGGCAATTTTCTTTGAGAATTTCTTAAAGCATGCTTTCCAAGTTCTTTTTTTGGTCATGGGTTTCGGGTAGACCAATAATTTTCAAGTTGTCTCTCCTGGATCTATTTTCCAGGTCAGTAGTTTTTTCAAGGGGATATTTCACACTGCTTTCTATTTTTTCATTTCTTTGTACCAATTTAATAGTATCTTGGTTTCTCATAAAGTCATTAGCTTCTACTTGCTCCACTCTAATTCTGAAGGAATTATTGTCTTCAGAATACTTTTGAGATTC
>JAQQSW010020544.1:0-10829 GCA_028646575.1 Pseudocheirus occidentalis | reverse complement strand
GGCTCTGCTGGTTGTAACTTCAGTCAGTCATGTCAAAGTCAAGCCCCATCCCAATGGGCCTCAATGAGCACAGGGCACCACGGATCCCAGTTTAACTCAATTTTAGTACTTCCCTGTGTTAGATTCAGAATGTGAAGTAACAAATGCAGCCATATCTACTTTAAACTAACTAGAGGGTTTATTGAATAACATACATACTATGTGGATGCATTAGCTTAGACAGGGAAGATACTATAAGACATGATCATCATTTGCCCACTGGGTCTCCATCTTTGTTTAACCTAGGGAGTCGACTGACCACACACACACACACACACACACACACACACACACGCACATATATACATATACACACACATAGATATAGATACATGTGTCTGTGTACACACACACACACATGATTGTCTCCAGAAGGACGACTATTCAGATGTAGCCCAATCACAAGATGACCCACAGATGCTAGGGGCTCTGTCCTTTAATACTGAGTCAGATAAGGAAGCTAGTGTCTTATGAAAGCACCACTCTTCAGTAGGTTAGCAAACTCAGCCCCAGAGAAGAGGTGGAAAAATGAACCTTCTTCCCTTCTCTGCAGAAGCGGGGACTTTGGATGGGGGTATCGCATATTCTGTCAAAGTCGGTTTACATGTTGGTTTTTGCAGAGGGTTTTGCTTCTTGTCTTCTTCTGTATTACAAGACATGACTTAATGGGTATGGGCAGAGGGATATATTCAGAAATTAAAGTGAGGTGAAAACAAAAGACATCAATGAAAAAAAAACGTGTTTCAGATAGGGCCTATTTATTTTTAAATAGGAACTGTTAGAAGTTCTCTGAGGTTAGGGGCCGCCCTCATGGCTATTCATCCGTCACTCTGTCCCCATCTGTATTTTTGCTCCCTTTGCCCTCTGAGTGAACAGGCTGATTTTCTTATCTTGTATCATTCTTGTTGAAATGGAGAACTAAGGCTGGGAACAGCAGCCAAAGGAAGAAGCCGCCCCTTTCTCCACATTTTTGTCCCATTACACATCTTTTCTCTTCTCTTCTTTCAAATTTTTACACAGGCTAGGTTCCAGTTTCATCCCTTCCACTGGATGGATACTCAAGGAAGCATTTATGATAAATGGGACCCCAGGAAAAAGGAGGACTGGCTGCGTAGATTTAATCTCACATAGGCTTTCTAATTCCTTTTCTGCAGTCCTTCATTCTGCATTTACCAGTTTGCATCTCCCAAACCCATTTGGGCAAAGCTCCGTCCAGATCTCTCTCTTTCCACTGCTGCTACCAGTCTTTGCCCAGCCTAGTAATGGAACCCCTCTGTTTCCCCTTGAGTTCACTCAGAGGCAAAACTTGAGTTTCCAAATAAAACTAAATGTAAAAAAAAAGCTGTACTAGCACTTAAGTGGAGGGCATCTAGGTAGCTCAGAGGATGGACTGCACTTCCTGATTTCAAATTGGGCCTCAGACACTTACTAGCTGTGTGATCCCCAGACAAGTCACGTAACCCCCTTTGCCTTAGCTTCACCATCTACAAAATGAACTGGAGAAGGAAATGGCAAAGCACTCTGGTATCTCTGCCAAGAAAGCCCCCAAATGGGGTCACAAAGAGTTAAACACAACTGGACAACCACAACAAGAGCATTTAAGGGGAAGGTAACATCAAACAAATGGATAGGGAATAAAAATGTCAAATTACAAAATCTCATCTTTAGATCCCTTTAGTCTAGACACAGAGGAGGGTATATGCTTCCTGGGCCAATTAGCCCTTTGGCTGTCTTCGTAGCACCCGAGCCTGGCCCTACCAGCGAGCAGCACACTCTTCTGCCTTAAGAGAAAGATCTTCCATACAGCCTCTCAGGACTTTATGTTTTATTCATCTCTTTGTAACAGAGATGGGGATTGTTGATACATGACTGCATGGAAAGGTACCCCTCCTCATTCAGTACTAAATGCATTCTTTTTTTTTTTTGAGGGGAAGGAGGAGGCAAGGCAATTGGGGTTAAATGACTCATCCAAGATCACATAGTGTCAAGTGTCTGAGGGCTGATTTGAACTCAGGTCCTCCTGACTCCAGGACTTGTGCCCTATTCACTGCTCCACCTGGCGACTCCACTAAATACATTCTTGAAGCTTACTGAAACTCCCGGATGATTTTCAGAGTTCAGGCATGGTCTGTGAGGGACATGTCAGGAGTTAAAAAACATTCACTTGCCCTGATGAAGACTTGGGGGATTGATGTGAGGTGGGAAATCAAATCTTAAATGTTTTCATAGTTACTTGAGTGTTAGTGTAGTGTCCATGACTGACAAAGTATCTGAAAATACGTTGATTAGTCCCCAGGCATGTTGGTCCAAGAGCTGCCTTTATAAAGAACAATAACACTCTTTCTAAGAATGAAGACGCTACTGCAGAATATAGCTCCAGAAGAAGAGAGTGGAAATTTAGCCGAGAAGGAGGAAGAAATTTTTTAAACAAAGAGGAAAACCAGCTACATATGCAGAATTAATTTCAGTGAAACGGTAGCCAGCTGCCAGGAGACAAAGCCCCAAAAGATGTCTTGGACATGATGAAACTGTTCCTTACCTGGGAACAGGAGTTGTCAGGGAAGCATTTCCCATCCCCCAGATGTGGGAAATGATAATTCTTTGTGTATGAGTCATGTGGGAGGTAGAGAATGATTCTATTATTTGATTGAAATTTGCTATTCCATCCTAATTAAAAGCTTTGCTATTTTATTTATGGCTCTTTCATGGTCTCTTGGTAAAGAAGACATTGAATAAAAGGTTGAGCCATATTTCCATCAATTATGTTTACCTGAAGTATTCACATTGAACCTAGGGTGGCAAGAAGTTTCAGATTACAGTGGGATCCTTGTTATTTTTGCAGTTTCCCAAGAATAGTTATTCTGGTGCAATTCAGAGTTGATATCTCTCTTTGACCCCTCTTACCAACATCCTGGTTCAGCCTTTGAGAAGATACCAAGTCTGTCATACTTAATGCTTCTTTCAGTGAATATGGGGAATGTAAGCAAGGATTTATTAAGTATCTAGGCATTTTGTCAGGAAATAGTATACAAAGTTATATGACGTGTACCTTAATCTAGTGAGGTATGGGGGAGAGACACGCACAAAAATAATAATGATATAGGAGAGTCTGAGATAAGTGCAAAAGAGAGGACTGGGCAAGGTGCTACAAGATATTTGAGGAGAAAAGGATCATTTTCATCTGGGAAAAGGGAGAATGTTTAAAAATTTCATATCATTAGCAACTGAATTGAGTCTTGAAGAAAAGGAGGGGCTTCAACAGATGGAGATTGGGAGGCTCAGAAAGAGTCCATTCCAAGTATGAAAAATAGTGTTAGCAAAGAACTTGAGATGGGAGAGGGAAGGATGAGGGCAATTTGCCTGGAAAATAAAGGTAGGGTCTACATCTCAAGATCCTTATTATTTAGGGTCTGGGATCTGGAGGTTGGGTCAGCTTCCTGGGATTAAATAGAAAGAGGCACAGAGAAAGAATGTTAAAGCTGGAAGGGCCTTAGAAATTATCGTGTTCAGTTCCATTATTTTACAAATAAGGAAATAAACGGCCAGAGTTACTTGCCCAAATGAGTTTTTCCAATTTTGAATTTGGCTTTCTTTTCCCTATAATAAGTTCTGTGGAGGACAAGTCATGAAGCAGAGTTTCTTGGAGGAGTTAAGCCTCACCACCCATTCTGGTGAATCCCCTGAGAAATAATAAAAATTTGTTACATTTGCTTATGGCTTTATATTTACCAAAGCTCTTTAGTCTGACTTAATCTCACTTGTTGCAACAACCCTGTGAAGTAAACTAAGTTAGTAGATAGATGCTGTCTCCACTTTACGGATGAGCAGATTGGGCACATGGTTGTTCAGTTGCATCAGTCATGTCTGACTCTTCATGACCCCATTTTGAGGGATTTTCTTGGCAGAGATACTGGAACAGTTTGGCATTTCCTTCCCCAATTCATTTTACAGATGAAGAAAATGAGGCAAGCAAGGTTAGGTGACTTGCCCAGGGTCACCCTGCTAGTAAGTGTGTGAAGATGGATTTGAACTCTTCCTGATTCTAAGCCCAGTGCTCAAGGAAATTCAATGACTTCATCACACAGCGAATGAGCAGCAATGCTGGAACCAAGAACTAGGCATCTGATTCTCAAATCAGCAGTTACAAACAACCCCAGGGGCCATGTTTTTATGAATTTGATTGGTGACATAAGCAAGGTATGCTTGGAAGTCTACAAGCAGGATGGGACCCGCTCATCTCCAAAGAGAGAAGACAAGGGTGAAGACTCTTCTCTTAGCTGCCTCCAGGTCTGTAACCTTGAGGTCACAGAGGGCTGGGATGAGTCAGCTGTGAAGCACCTTCCCTTCCTTGCACCTTGGCAGGCGTTTTGTCCTCCCTGACGTGAATTTGTCATGTTCTATAGCTCATGTATTAAAATTACATGAGTGTTTTTGTGTAGCATCCCCTGGTTGGATTGCAAACTCTATGAGAGCAGGGACTGTCTTAGCCCAGGACTAAATATACAGCAGGGAAGGGAATAAGCACTTGCTGTGTATCAGGCCTTGTGCTAAGCACTTCACAAAAACGGACTCATTTAATCATCCTAGGAGGTAGGTGCTGTTATTATCTCCATTTTGCCGTTAAGGAAGCTAAGGCAGGCAGAAGGTAAGTGACTTATCCAGGGTCATACAGCTAGTAACTATCTAGCACTCTATCCACTGTGCCCATTACCTGCCTAATGGTAGGGAAGGGAACTGGACATAAGCATTTATATAGCACCTGTCATGGGCCTGGCATCATACTAAGTGCTTTAAAAATAGGATCTCATTTGATCCTGACAATGAGCCTATGAGGGGGGTGCTTTAATCAGTACTTGTTCATTTGAAATGTGTGGGTCTGGCTTTGAAGGTGGGGCGGTGGTTCTGGATTTAAGTCTTTGGTGTGTCTCTTTAGGGCACCCCTGGAAATACGGCTCTGTTTACTTCCTTTTGGTCATTCTGGCTTACTCTACTTCAAACAGCAGCTAGGATAAGATCATTTGACATTCTTTGATTTGCAAGATGTTGTGAAGACACCAGGCAAAAAAAAAGTGACACTCAAAGCCAAAGATGTGAACCCAAGGCCAGCTGGACGTCAGACATCATGTCAGTGGCTGGGCTGTTCAGAGGTATTGGTGGCGACAGAAGATAGCAGACAGTGACAGTAAATGCCCCGCTGGGGTAAGAAGGTTCACTTAGCAGGACCCACCTAGCCCTGAATCACAAGGCCCTCTGGGTGAGCAGAGTGCCAAATGGCCTGGCGCCTGCCGGAGAAGTGACAGACTGACAAATTCCATTCATCCTAGTTTTGGATGTTGAATCATGACTCATCCCAGTCTTCTGTGACCTCAAGGTTACAGACTTGAAGACAGCTAAGTGAGGAGTCTTTTCCCTTTTCTTCTCTCTTTTGAGATGAGCAGATTCCATCCTGCTTGTAGACTTCCAAGTATACCTTGCTTATGTCCTCAATAGTGCTCATAAAAACATACAAGAAACAAACATATAATAAATATTTGTTAAAACATCCATAGATAACTTTAGGTAATATACCACTACAGGATATAGTTGTAGTGAAAAAACTTTGTTCACAGCTCTCACTGCTGGTAGAACTGATTCTTAGAGAAAATAGTTCCCTTCTCTGGATGAGCACAAGTTGTTGCTGTTTTAACATTCAGAAATAGTGAAGGGAACATAATCGGAAAGGATAGTTGTCAGATAGGAGATGCAGGAGCTTTCAGAGTTCCAGCCTCTTGCAGGTTCACTCTTGGTCTGGGAAGTAGAAGGACAGCAATGGAGACATGATAAAGGTTATTTAATTTATTCTTCTCCAGGGGGTTGCTGGTAATGGGATTTCCAACTCCTACAGCATCCCCTGTCTCGAAGGGGGCCAGGTGAGACAAATAAAGCATTCTAGCTTATACATTCCCCCCCAAGCCTTGATGGAAGCCAGTTAATGTGTGCACAGTATTCCAGCTTATGCATTCCACCTAAGCCTTAATGGGGGCTGGTCAAGGCAGGCACAACTTTACATTACCACTTACTGACCAGTGCTCACTTGATTTATAGAGGAGCACACAAAGAAGGCAATTTTCCAGCAATAGCCTCACAAGTTTACATTAACTTTAGCAATATCATGGTAACTTATCACAGTGTGCTATTTACAACTTAACTCAAATGTTTACATTACTTTAAGATTATAATGTGATGCACAAGTGTGGTGAGAATATTTACAAGCTACGAGCCTGGGAACTAGCAGATTGTTTATGGCCATGGATCCTGGAAACTTACTAGCTAAAAAAAGAGCAACAAATCCACCTTACACACAATGATCAATAAATAGAAGTCTGCATCCTATAACAACATAAGGCACCTGGCCTGTATCATCAAAACTGCTGCTGTATTCAAAGAAGGAGGAAGAAGAGGAGGAGGAGGATTAGAGTCAGATAAGCGCATTCAATGTGTGTCCAGTTCTTTCAAACAGACCTTCAGGGATGGCTTACCAAGGAATCTTCCTCATCCTTAGTGGCAGGAATTACGGGAAGCCCATGGAGAGGCAGCAGAACGGGCCCAGCAGAGCGCAATGTCCATCAGGAAGGGACTAGGGAGAGCAATGGGATAACAGAAACCAAAGACATTGGCCTTGTGGCGTCTGATGTGTGAGTTGACTGTCTACACATGTATCTTGGTTATGCATGTTCCCCAGCTGTATGCTCTATTTGTGATCCCTATATGTGTTTCTTCTTCTCATTGGTGGTACCTGTATTAATGGAAGAGCATGCCCAGGGTTTATTGGGGGAAGGGTAGAAATGTTCTGTCATTATTTTTCTTACTATGCTATTTCATTAAATGCCTTTGCATTGAACTAACTGGCTCTTGGGCTATTTAAAACATTTATTAAAATTTATTTTAAATTAAATTCTATTTTATTTGTAGATCTACATTTTCTACCCTGACCAAATGAGAAGGAAAAAAAAACCCCTTTCATAAACATGTATAGTCAAGCAAAAAAAAAATCTGCACTGGCTATGTCCAAAAAAAAAAAAGAAAAAGAAAGAAAGAAAGAAAGGAAGGAAGGAAGAAAGAAAAAGGTTTCATTCTGTACCCTGGAAGTGGGTAGCATGTTTCAATTTGAGTCTCTGACTATCAAATACATTGGTAGGGCTCACAAGCTCTAGTTTTAAGTAAATAAGGAATTTTTTGTCTTTTTGGAGGGGGGAAGGCAGGACAATTAGAGTTAAGTGACTTGCCCAAGGTCACACAGCTAGTAAGTGCGTCAAGTGTTTGAGGCCAGATTTAAACTCAGGTCCTCCTGACTCCAGGACTGATGCTCTATTCACTGTGCCACCTAGCTCCCCATGGATGAGGAAATTAAAGAGTACTTGGAACTGGTTGGATTAGAATATTTTCTTTATTTTTTCTTTGCTTTTTTTTTTGGAGGGAAATTGGGGTTAAGTGACTTGACCAAAGTCACATGGCTAGTGTGTCAAGTATCTGAGGTCAGATTCAAACTCAGGTCCTCCTGCCTCCAGGGCCGGTGTTCTGCTCACTGTGCCATCTAGCCGCCCCAGATTAGAATATTTTCTATGGTGACTGTCACTTACCTTGGACTGTGTCTCCTGGTTGTCCTTTGCCATGATTTTCATGGGTTTTTTCCATGAATCCCATACATAGATCACCTTGTATCTTTTCTTAGATGATTTGTTTATATAAATGCTTTGTGCATTGGGTTGGCTTACTAATTTCACACCTAATCTCCTCTTGAAGGAAATCTTTACAAGGACTTTCTGGATTTGTCAGTGACCTCCTCCCTCCACTTAAACATTGTACACTCAGGCCACAACTTTGACTATTCGTAGCATCCTGAGCATACCCCTGCTCCTAGGTGCTTTTTGTCCTGTGTACTATTTTCCTTCCCTTTTTCTTTTTAAAATGTTTTGTTTGTTTCTTTTAAAACTAGATGATAAGTCACTTCAGTGGACAACATTGGCCAAACAGTTCCTATTACAATGAAGTAGGTTAGAGAAATAAATAACCTTAAAAACTATGGTGAGAAGGGAGGACAGGGGTGTGAAGTAAATACAAAAGATTGAATCTGGACCAATGTTTTCTGAACAAGCAAGAACAAGCATACATCTTACTGAGACTGGTATAAACAAAGCCACCAAACTCTTAGAATAAAGAAGGACAGAGAGAGAGAGAGAGAGAGAGAGAAAGAGAGAGAAAGAGACAGAGAGAGACAGAGACAGAGAGACAGACAGAGAGACAGAGAGACAGAGACATAGAGACAGAGAGAGAGACAGAGAGAGACAGAGAGACAGAGACAGAGAGAGACAGACAGAGAGACAGAGACAAAGAGACAGAGACAGAGAGACAGAGAGAGAGACAGAGAGAGCGATCAGGAGAAAGGATGCTGGTGGTGAGGGTTCAACTGAGGGAATGTCAAACCAAAAATACTGCTTGAAGTTGTAATTCTGTGCTCAGGGAAAAGGTTTATTAATAAAAAAATAGACTGTGCTATCAAATTGAATTCATATGGTCATGACCTGAGTACTATTTTCCCTGTTGGACTCTATCTTGAACTCTTTTGTCTTGATTGTTCTCCATTTTGATCATTAAAAAGAAAGATGGAGGGGGCGGCCAGGTGGTGAAGTGAATAGAGCACCTGCCCTGGAGTCAGGAGGACCTGAGTTCAAATCTGGCCTCAGAAGCTTAGCACTTACTAGCTGTGTGACCTTGGGCAAGTCATTTAACCCAATTGCCCTGCCTTCCCTCCTGCAAAAAAAAAAAAAAAAGAAACAAGTGAGTTTTTTTAAGTGCCTATTATGTGCCAGGCACTTCTCACATATTATCTCATTTAATCCTCACAACAAGCCTGGGAAGTAGGTTATTATCCCCATTTTATGGTCAAAGAAATTGAGGCAGACAGAGGTTGAGTGACTTGCTCAGGGTTACACAGTAAGTGTCTGAGGCTAGATCTGAACTCAGGTCCTTTTAACTCCAGTTCCAGTGCTCTGTCCCTTGTGCCCCCTAGCTGCCTCGAGAGAGTTCATTAGATCATTGATTTAGAGTTTGGAGGGATTCCACCCTCCCCTAAAAATCATAGCCCTCAGTCTTTGGGATCAGGATCCCAAGATCACTCATTTAGAGCTAGAACGGTCCTTGGAGTCCAACTGCCTCATTTTACAGTTAGGGAAACCAAGACTTGGAGAAGCATATGATTCATTCAAGCTCCCAGGGGTAGGAAGCAATAGTGGCAGGAGTTCGACTCTGTCCTTTATTCCTTGGTCTCATTTGGTAATCATATCAACACTGTGAGGGCACAGCAGGTCAAGAACTTCAGAGAGGTTGAAGTGGTCAGGAACTAGTTAAGTAGAAATCTCAGTGAAATGGTCAGATATTCTGTAAAATTAGAAATCTAATAAGACCTGAAGACCCAAGCTGAACCAGGAACTAGCAAGCTCAGAAAATCAGCAGGCGTAGTAAAACTTGGAGTAAACCCAAGATAGAGAATAACCAGTGCTATGCAGAAGAATGCACTCAAGTAATCCGTCTTGTTTTTTCTTTTGCTATGTACCTGAAGTTGCATTCTCATGCCCAACCCTTTATTCGTTATTGTAACTAACTCCTCATCCATCAATACAGAGGCAATTGCAGTCTCTGGGTTCCCATGTCCAGCTCTTGATTGATCAACACTGACGTGATTACAAACCCTTGGTTCCCATACCTCACTCCTCATTAATCAATAAGGTGTACGCACTCCCCTGATAAAAGATCCCTGCACCTGGTTTTCTTCTGTAATCA
Source organism: Pseudocheirus occidentalis (assembly GCA_028646575.1). Classification (NCBI taxonomy): domain Eukaryota; kingdom Metazoa; phylum Chordata; class Mammalia; order Diprotodontia; family Pseudocheiridae; genus Pseudocheirus; species Pseudocheirus occidentalis. The sequence goes on along the minus strand of JAQQSW010020544.1, from coordinate 971 downwards.
ATTAACAAACCTTAACAATCAAGGGATATGGTATGAAAGGTTCTGTACTTCTGTAATTCAGGGCTGCTCCTTTAATTGGCTTGGAGACAGCCAGTCAGCTGACTAAATTAAAGCTCCTTAAAACTTTTAATTGGACTCTGTGGTCACCTTGTTAAAACTCTCAATTTCATTTGACCATAACAAGGTTAAGTGATTTGTCCATAGCCAAGCTGCAGTCAAGGTCAGTACTAGAACAAGCCAGATCATGCAGCTGTTTATTTGTAAAATATTCATTTATTTTGTTAAATATTTCCCAGTTACATTTTTTTGTGGGGGAAGGGAGACAATTGATGCCTTGCCTAAGGTCGAACAGCTAGTAAGTGTCTGGAGCTGGACTTGAGCTCATGTCCTCCTAGCTCCAGGGCCTATATTCTATCCACCGGGCCACCTAACTGTGCCTCCCAATTACATTTAAAATTTGTTTTAACAGTTTTTTTTGAGGGGGAAGGCAAAGCAATTGCAGTTAAGCAACCTGCCCAAAGTCACACAGCTAGTTAAGTGTCAAGTGTCTGAGGTCACATTTGAACTCAGGTCTTCCTGACTTTAGGACCAGTGCTCTGTTCACTGTACCACCTAGCTGCCCCTTAACATTTATTGTTTTTAAGCTTTGAGTTCCAAACTCTCTCCCTCTCTTCCTCCCTCCTTCTTGATTATGCACGTGAAATCATACAAAATATACTGCCACATTAGCCATACAACGTACTTTTTAAAGCCTCTTTGGTGTACAAAGAACTAAATTCTGGAGGAGAGATGATATTTAGATGTATAATCACAATGTAGGGAGATCTACAATGACTGCAAGAGGAGTTCAGGGTAAGGACAAAGCTTAATGCTTCATGGGAAAACTATTGTACTGACACGATCCACGGGGTTTGAAAAGGCTGACAGTCAGCCTGCATTATTTATTTATTTATTTATCCATCTATCTATCT
>JAQQSW010020543.1:0-10829 GCA_028646575.1 Pseudocheirus occidentalis | reverse complement strand
ACAGAGATTCAAACCCACAACATAATCCTTGAATCCTCACTTTTTCTCACCCCACATTTCCAACCAGTCTCCAAATGCTGTCATTACTGCCTCTCAAATCTATCCTTTTCTCAATATCTACAGTTACCATATTTGGGAGTCTCATCACCTGTCTCCTGAGCTATTACAACAGCCACTTAATTGTTCTCTCTCCTGCAAGTCTTTTCACACTCCAATACATCCACTATACAATTACTGAAGTGCACGTCTGCCCAGGTCCCTGCTATCCTAAACAATCTCCAGTTGCTGTTATCTCTATGAGCAAATAAAAAACTCACCTATTGGGCATGAGTCTTTCTCAAAAATATACACATATAGACACATGCAAAATAGATTAAAATAGATAAAAGGGGACAAGGGAAGGACACAAGCCCTGTGTGATCAGGAAAAGCTTCATGTCGAAGGTGATACAACAGCCAAGTTTTGAAGAGGGAATTTCAGTCATAGGACACTTTACTCACCTTCACATATTCTATGTTCCAGTCAAACTGGTTTTATTGTTCCTCAGACATGGTATTTAATTTCCTTCTGTATTTCTGTTCTGAATAATTTCCATAACTCAAATTAATTCCCTAATGATGATTCTTCCCACATACACCCCTTCTATCTATTGTGTATAGCCCTATGTAGGTATAAATATCATTTTGTGTATGTAAGATGTGTGTATAGGCTTATATACACACAGGTATCTTTTTGTGTGTAAATATATGTATACATATATACATATACATGTCCTATTAAACACACATGGGACATCTTTTTGTTTTGATATGTATGTATACATAAATACTACATACATACAGATATATAGGTATCTATTTTGAATATATAATATTTATATCTATGTATATAAACTTGTATGTATACATTTTATCCCCCTTGATAAAATGTAAGTTTCCTGAAGTTAGGGGCTATTTTCCTTTTGTCTTCCTACTTCTAGCACCTAGCACAGGGCATGGCATGCAGAAAGAACTTAATGAATGCCTACTGAATGGCAGACAATTCAGTTTGGTATAGTTATGAAGATACATAGTGTTTTATAGGGAAAAACACTGTATTTGGAGTCAGACCAACTGGGTTCAAATCCTAGCTTTGATGCCTGTGTGAGCTTGGTCATATCACAATCAACATCTCTTAGCCTCAGTTTTTCTTTCTATAAAATAAGGGATTTGTATTTAAAAGGTCTTTAAGATCTATTAAATTTCTAAATATGATATAGACATGTGAGCACACACTTACACACACATGCATGCACATATGAAAGAAGCACTTTATTGCAGATAAAGAGATGTGTGGGTGCCCAAGGAACTCTCTAAGACTAAATCCACAGTAGTTTCCTGACTACTTTTGTAGAGGGAATTCTTTACATCAATGAAATCACAGGTCTGAATCATAATGTGCACAAACACATGTGCGTATGCATGTATGAATGCTGTTGTAGGTAATTTTATCTGGGGGAAAAACGGGCTATAAAAATGTGCTAACAGAAGTTGAATTAGCAGGCTGTTCTAGGCTTACAAGAAACAATGCAATTGCAAAATGAAATTACTTTCCCTGTTGAATCAGCACCATTGGCAATTAGAATCATTCAACTTCTTTCCAAGAAATACAGACAATAAAATGTACTGCAACATTTGATAACCATGTTATACGTGCTTTAATTCTCTCTACTCCATCAGTAGCGTCTGAAGGACCCAGTAACCCCATTTACCATAAGAACAAGGTAATATGTATCTGAGATGATGAAGATTTATTGTACATTTAATCTGTTACATAAGTGAAAGGTCATAGTCATTATTATGCTATTTAAATGTCTAATAAAACTGTTCATCTACTGTTTTAGTTTATTGGCTGGGTCATAGGGTCCATGCATTAAAGTCAATGAAAAGCTATATCTCTTTCAAACAAAAGTATATTTCCAGCATCTTAGCTGAAGTGTAATAAAGCTGGCCAGAACATAACTGGCTGGAGCATTCTTTTAGTGTAAAATTTACAATCCCTAATCAAAGCTATGAGCAAAAAAATAAAAGCTTCTGGGCAGCTAAGTGGTACAGTGGATAGACTGTCAGGCCTGGAATAAGGAAGACTTATCTTCCTGAGTTCAAGTATGGCCTCAGACACTTACTAGCTGTGTGAACCTATGCAAGTCACTTAGCCCAGTTTGCCTTAGTTTCCTTGTCTATAAAAAGAGCTGGTGAAGGAAACAGCAAACCACTTTAGTATCTTTGTCAAGAAAACCTCAAATGGGGTCATGGAGAGTTGCACATGACTGGAAAAATACTGAACAACGATAGTCAAAACTAATAAAGGCCAAGAATAAAGCAGCTGAGCAACATTCAGTAACCCTAATATTCTTTGTTCTCATCTGACTTGTGCCCTTTTGTTCCCACAGTCTCCAATTTCCTGCTATGATGATTCTTTACCAAGGAGCAATTTCCATTGTGACTTTAACACCATGTAAAGGAAAGATTTCAAAAACTTACTGGTACTTGAATGCCTATGATATGTTGTTTGTATTGTCTTCTGGTGTCAGGTGACTGGGAGACAACCACTAGAGATAAGGAAAGATACAGAAATCAAAACTTGGCAACATAATGTTGCTAAAAGAGCAAAGGTAGGAGAAAGTAGAGTAGCAGCAAATCCTGAAATGTCAGTCTAGGGGAAAATGATTGGCACCAATAACTAGGTAGTAAGCTAAGGGAAGAAGGAAATAGATATGTGGAGGCACTCAACAGGTAGCATTAAAACCTGACATACCTGCTAATGGATGCCAACATTGTAGCTAAGTTTGCATGTCCAAAAATAGTCAGGTAGAAGTCCAGTAATAGCCTTTATTGGAATCTTCTTGAGCCTTAGGGAGTTAAATCTGGATTATTCTCTCTCTCTCTCTCTCTCTCTCTCTCTCTCTCTCTCTCGCTCTCTCTCTCTCTCTCTCTCTGTTTCTCTCTCTCTGTCTCTGTCTCTCTCCCCCCTCCCCCTTCCTTCCATACTTCTGCAATATGTCAAATTAATTTTATAAATTTACACATGAATATACATATATGGTTACATACATATTTGTACATTTGTGTATCCCTAAATAGGAAGTACTAAGAACCCAGGACCAGCCAGATATGGATTCCTATCTGCAGTCAGTATATGTGTGTGTGTGTGTGTGTGTGTGTGTGTATAACATATACACACACATATTTTTTTTTCATTGAGATCATGGAATCAGTCTTAAAATTGGAAACAATACCATTGAGTCTGATTTGAACTTGCATGAAAATCCTTTATATAACAGACCCAAGAAGTGGTGATCCAGTTGCAGCTCAAAGAACTCAAATGATGAGGAATTCAACACTTCCTGAGACACCCTGTATCTACCTTGGGACAGCTTTAATTGTTTGGAAAGACATCTTTATAGGGAACTGAAATCAGCCTCTCAGTAATTTCCATCCATCAGCTTGAATTCTTTCCTCTGGGTCCAAATAGTCCTTAGGCTATAGGGCAAGTCTAATCCATCTTCCCAAAACAGCCCTTCAATTACTTGAAGGGAGCTATTACTCTCTCCTTTCTAAGTCTTCTCCTCTCAAGACTAAATATTCAGTTTTTCATTCTCTCCCAATCTTAATTATCCTCCCATCTTAACTTGATTTAATTTGCTCTGTGAGCCTTTTTAAAATATAGCTTCCAGAATGGAACACAAGACTCCAGATGGCAATGGGTCAGTCTGGAGTAGAGTACTATTCTCCACAACCTTGTCTTGCAATAATTGCTCATTCCTTCCCATTTTCTTTTATGCTTACCATTATTGTGACTTATTAAGGGATAGTCCTTCTTTCCACTGCCAAAAACAAATAAGGGAAATAGTTTCTCATGAAATTCTTATCAGAACCAATGCCATTTTTAGAAATCTCAGTAATATTTTCAGGACTTGGAAGAAACCTAACACAAATTTCTGACCCACAATTTCTTTGACATTTCTTAGATAAATGAACTCAAAATGCAGAACTTACTGTACATGAAATAGGCTACAATGAACAGTCACAAAGAGAAAGAAATTGTTCTGATGGAGTTATATAACTTTTAAAATGGGATTCTTAAAGGTCAAAACTCCTTTCATTAGGAACAAGCACAGAGGAAATAACACATTGGACCAGACTCTCTCTTCCCAAGACTCACCTCCTTCTCAGAGAGTAAATCAGAGCTTAGAAAGTTATGAGGACATATTCTAGGTGGATAGATTGTGAGGCCTGAAGTAGGGAAGCCCTGGGCTAAACTCCTGACCTGGATATTAACTGCATGACCCTAAGCATGTCACTTAACCTCAGTTTGCTTGAGTTTCCTTTTCTAAAATGAAGATAATAATGCCTGCCTCCCACAATTGTTATTAGAATAAAATGTGATATTTGTAAAGCCATTTGCAAACGTTTGCAATACATATATATATAATATATATGCACATATATTTGCAAACATTTTCTATATATATAATACATATACATATTTTAAATTAATATGTATAAGTGCTTGGTAGAGCCCCAGAGAAGAACATATGCCAGTATGCCAGATCTATATTATAATAATAAGCTAAATACAGGACCCTAAAATGTGAGGGGACTGGTTTATTAGGAAAATCTTTACAGGGACAGAAAATCCACTGTTAGATGTTCTATAACAATCACAACTAACCAAATAACAGTGTGTTTCCCCACCCTCACCACCAGTGTCATTTGGTCAAATTTACTGTAATGGCAATGGGAATTTGAAGATCTTCCCTGCCCCTTAAACCTAAATGAATTTGAGGACCATCCCTGATTTGAAAATATACCCTGCCCCCTAATAGGCTGAATGGGGTCACATGGAGCCTGTGGTGGGAGGCATTTGCTGAAAGGTAGAACAGAGCCCAACAGGAGAACCTTGCTTAGGGGTAGCTTGTTTTTCAGGAGGCATAACTTTTGTTACTTTGTAGTCAAGTGGATCACCAGGGTTGTGATGTTCTCTGACCATGGAGAAGGCTATATATCCCTATGAGGCATGGTTTTAGTTTGGGGCTCACTTTGGGAAGAGTTGTATGATTTGGCCACATGAGACTCTGGGCAGCCATTGAGCCCCATGGCTTTGAAAACCCAGATGTTGGTGCTTCTCTCTCTGGTAACTAATTGTATGTATGTAATGGTCAGACACTGGAACCCCTGTCTGTTAAATGGTGTTATTTTCTGTCTGTATTTTTTGTCTGCTTGTAACTTGTTTGTATTCTCAGAAGTTCAGGGTACTTTTTCCCCTGAACTAGGTAAATGATATATGTCCGATTAAAGTAAGATTGTTAACCCTTTTTGAGTTGCTTTCCTTTACAAAAGCACATCAAATAAACTGTGCTAACAGCCATCCTGGGTATACTAGGGTGCTTGCTGTTACATCCAACTTAATTGCTTTCTAGGGTAGCGTGCAGATGAATGGTAAAGTTTGTGCATAATAGTTATAAATTGTATTGCCTTTTAATAGGATGCTCAGTTCCATCTTGATTTGTCATTCTGAATATCATGCTAGCAAAGAACATCAGCAAAATAGTTGATTGAAGGGTCATATCCAAAAAGCAGCAACTGACAAGTCATGTAGTATCAACCAGTCAGATTATATCATTAACGTCCCACATGGGCATGTTTAAAACTTGTTCCATTCATTGACAATTGACATAAAAAAGAATGAGTATGGATTACCAAGAAGTTTGAATTTTTAAAAATGTTAATCAAATGTGTCAATTTAGTAGATCAAGTGCTGGACACAGAATCAGAAAAGTCTGGAGTGAGAGTTTGTCTCCGACATGTATTAGCTATATGGGTCTTGACAAGTTACATTTCCTCTCTTTGCCTCAGCGCCCTCATCTGTAAAATGAGGATGCATATTTGTAAGGATCACATGAATCAAGCACTTTGCAAATATTAACTTACAATGAAAATGTCTGCAAGTATTACCATGATAAACATGGGATAAATTTTTAAACGATCATTATGAGCTGGATAAATTCTCTCCTGTCACATAAAATAAAGCAAAATTAAAATGTGGACAAGTGCAAGGTGGTACATAAACTATTGTCAGATTTAGTTAAGCAAAGATATACTAGGTACCACAGAAAGAAGAGGAAGATACCCCAAACTGCTTTATGCAAATAAGATGGACACCATCACCTTCTCCAAAGAACTAAAAATGAATATCACAAAGATGGCAATGGAAGGGTCTATAAAGAGCATGAAAAGTATAGCCAACATGGAACTCTGAAGAAGAGAACTAAATTATGTCATCAAATACTTATATGACAGGGATAGATGCCACATGGGTGAAAGAGGGACCCAAGGCTAAATGAGAGGGTTCACGTTTATAGCTGGAGGGTTTAACTGGTGTACTTGTAATGTCAGGAGAAAGCAAAGAAATCCCCCAACACATTAGCTGGATGCCCTTTGGTGATCTTTTGGGAGTATAAAGACAAGAGTCACATCAGATATGGAGGGAGAATATGATCCTCATTGTTGGAGAGAATTCCCAATCACTGAGATCACAGTTCCATTTCAGTATTTGTATTAAGTATTAATTCAGTATCAGTATTAAGTAATCTAAAGTCATACACTCATGATATATTAGAGTTTCAGAGTTGGAAAGGACCTCAGAGGCTATCAAGGTTTTCCCATAACTGAACAAGAATCCTTTCCTCTAGGCTACAGTTTATTTGTCCACGATTAGATCTGTTTGAAGATGTGATAAAAGGAAGGAAAAGGCAGAGAAAAGGAGGATACTAAGAGATTAGGCAAGATATTGTCTAGGAGGAGGATGGCCTTAATGAAAGGAGAATGGCAGTTAAAAGTCTTAACAATAAAACAGAAAAAAAAGTAAACACCCTTCTTTCAAAAAATCTTCCTAGGAATTCTGCTGCAACTAGCTGGAGTCAAATCAATAAACAAGCATTTCATAGGTAAATAGATTTAGAGCTATAGGAGATCTTAAACTCTTGAGTTTAATCTTCTTCATTTTATAAATGAAGGAAATGAGGATAAAGAGATTCAATGACTTCTCCAAGGTTTGAATTTAGCCCTTCCTGACTCCAACTTCACCTTACATCCCTTACACTACACTGCCTCGGTAAACAATTACTAGATATTGAATATAAAAAGACAAAAGTGAAAATATCACCAGGTAAATGAAGCTCCTCAGTTTCCTTTCAAGTGATTTCAAACACAGAATAGTCTCTGGAAGTCTCAGGGTTAGAGTTGATCTCAGAGCAAAATGTATCTTTAGGGGCACCCCTTAGATACTTTGCTATTCTATCCAAGTATTTGAATTGTATCAAACCAATATCTAAGTGAATTGTGTTACCTTTAAATTGGGACAATACCAGTAACCTGGTCAGATCTAAGCACTAAGTTTCTTAAACTGACATATTTGTAGGACTTGGTTGGAAAAAATGTAAAGGCCCAATTCTAGTGACAATCACAATAAAGCAGTGATACTTCTCATCAAAGTGGCACCAGTAGCTAGATATGGTTTGCTTTTAGGTTAACCATAATCAAATATTCCCCCCTGTGAATTCATTTAGATATAATGGTAATCCTTTTCCTCAAATAAGCTGTTTCATCTTTTTTGTTTAGAATGAACGAGTTATATATATATATCAGAAGTGAAATAACAATAAATAATAATGACAATAATGATTATTGATTTCTATTGCTTTCAGAAGACTAATTTCTTAGATAAAAGCTTTTATGTAATTTTCCCGCAGTTACCTTGAATTTGGAAATAAGTCTGTCCATTCTACTTTATTATAGTGTGAATTAAAGATTTATTATTCAACCATACAAAATTCTCTGTCTCCAGGGTTTGCTTTCTAAAATGTACATCACAAAAAGCTTCCCCACTTTATTAGACAGCAATTAGTGCCCTAGCTGGTGATGTGAAAGTTAAACTGGGTAAAATTAATTGTTTTAGGGCACAGTTCAGGCCTATTCAAGAAGAAAAAGACCCAATTGTTGTTTTTGATGTTATATTCCATTAGGTCCACAAAGGACTGCTTCATAAGAGCTAATTATGCTTCAGGCTATTGTTGATAGTGAATTTTTAAAAAGGCATAAAAATCTTGAGATCTAGGTCCAAATCCCAACTTTGCCCCTTCTTTAGAATAAGCTCTTGTTCTGCCTTTTATTTCTCTATGACTTATATGGGAATAATGCTGATTCTCATCTATACAATGCCAAGGGATAACACTAACATAATGAAGTACTAAAAAATTTTAATTTCAGTTAAATATGTGGAAAATAAAAGCTTTGGTTAAACAATATGGTATACTCAAGAATATAATTAATATAATAATATATTAATAATATAATAATTCAAGAATCTGAAATCTCATCCATTTAGAAGTTATGCCCACACACTACCTCACCTCCTGCCCCCACCTTTTCCAGATACAAATGTTAAGGGGAACAAAGGACATTTCTGGGAGTTTGAGCATTCCATGATTAATATTTACTAAGACCCAGCATGTTCATTCATTCACTCATTTTTTTTCCTTTTTCCTTCCCTCCTTTCTTCCCTTCCAATTTACTAGGTTTTAGTAAAGCATTTAACAAAGACTTTCATGCTCATCCTGTGGAAAATGTGAAGACATATGGGTTTGATCATAATATGGTTGGGTGAGTTTAAGAATTTGTTAAATGATGAGACCCAAAAGACTAGTCATTAATGGTTTCATTATCAACTTGTAATGTGAGTCTCCAAGAGTGTCCCAGGGATCTCCTGGATGCTTTGACCTATGTTGTTTTGCATTTTTATCAGTGATTCGAATAAAATCATAGATGGCATGCTTTTCAAAACAGCAGATGATTCAAGGCTGAGATAAAGAGAAAGTGTACTGACAGATTCAAAATTTTTAAAACTCATTATAAATTAGATCAGGTACCAGAATTAAAGATTAATTTTAATAAGAATGTATGTGAAGTCTTGCGTTGGGTTCCAAAATTACTTTTTTGTGTTCTAATATTTGAATAAATATTAAATTTTCTCAGTATAGTATATATGTTAATATATACATAGACATATTAGACAATCTAAAAGAGTAATAAATTACTTTTAAGTGTTACAATATTTGAATAAATATTAAATTTCCTCAGTACATGATATATGTGAATGTATGCAGACATATTAGGAAATCTAAAATACTAATATGTGTCATTTCTACAAGCAAGGGAAAAAAACACAATTAAACTATGTAAAAACACCATATATACATTTTCTTATTTCACAAACAGCTGTATTTCACTGGATATGATCAAGTCAGACTTTTTATTCTACATATGTTAATAGAAAATTAATAATATAACCAATTAATAATCTCATCAAATATGAGAATTTATAACTGGTTACTCATACAATAATTACTGACAATGTTTTCAATCAATTAGCTTTGAAGGAGAAATAATCGTGCATCCCTACTTTGACATTTTCATATTTTAAAAGTGCATTTTATTAATTTTTTTGGTCTTTACATCTAAGTCGTTCTCCACTCCCTTCCAGCTAACACCAAGAACATCTATCCAGAGAGTGTCTCTAAATGTATACAATATATTCAGTGCCAGTAATCTCCTGTCTTCTGCCCTTGATTCACACCCTCTTCCATAAGAGAACAATAAATTTCATTTTTTTCTATGATACTTTCTCTGACTTTTTGATCACTCATAATTCACCTTCCTTTTAGAATACTTTTCATTTGAATTGCAAAAGTCATTGTGTATATTTTCCCTTTTGTTTATTGTGTTCGGTACCATTTCCTTCCAATTTTGCCATTTTTCCTGAATGTCTCATGGTACTCATTTCTTACAGCAGTGTATCATATTATATTTAGATGCCATTCTTCCCCACCCTTACTACCATCATTCTCCAATCAATGGGCATCTACTTTTTCTTTTTAGTTACCTAAAACCTGTTCAAAAGAACTGCTAACCTGCTAACAACCTGCCCTTCATATTAGACCTATGCCCTTTTCCCAGAAATTGTATTATTTTCTATTTACTTATATGCATGCTATTTCCCTCCACTAGCGTTAAGATCCTTGGGGACAAGGGCTATTACATTTTGTTTTTCATTTCTGTAGTGCTTGAGAGGATGGATGGAATGGAATGAGCATTTATTAAGCATCTAGTCTGTGCTGGGTACTGTGCACTTTTCCAGTACCATCCCATGGCCCTCACAACAACACTGGCAAGTTGGTGCTATTATTATCCCATTTCACAGTTGAAGAAACTGAGAGACACAGAGATTAAGTGACTTGTCTAGAACACACACCTAGTAATTGTCAGAGGCAGGATTTGAACACAGACCTGGTTGACTCCAGGTCCTGTATCCTATCTGCCCTACCACCTAATTGCCTCAGGCAGCTGTGGTGTAATGGGTAGAGAATTAGCCTTGGAGTTGTAATGAGAATCTGAAGATCTTTCCTGCCCCTAGACCCTTTGATAGGCTTAAGTGGCTCTGAGAATGTTCCAATTTGAAAGTATACTCTGCCCCCTAATAGGCTGAATGTGGTCATATGGAGCCCGTGGCTGGAGGCTTGTTTTGGGGGGGAATGGCCACACCTTGTTACTTTGTAATTGGACAGTGGGTCAAGAGGGCTGACCCAGGAGAAGCCTACACACACACACACACACACACACACACACACACACACACACGCCCTGACGTGAGGTTTCCTTTAGGGCTCACTTTAAGAAGAGTTGTATAATTTAGTCAGATGAGACTCTGGGAAGCTGTTGAGACCCCCGGCT
>JAQQSW010020542.1:0-10830 GCA_028646575.1 Pseudocheirus occidentalis | reverse complement strand
CTGGGGCCCTCACAGCTGCCGGAGCTCTTAGTGGGGTGCTGCAGCCCCACCTCCCAGCCTTGGCTCACTGAAAGCGCACCCCAGGACCACCACTCAAGACCATGATCCAGATCCAGGCCGCTCAACGCAAGAGCCCTTTGCCCCATGGATCGTGTCAGCCCCCCTGCTATCTGCAGGCCGAGGGCTCTGAAGCAGCCGTTCCTGCTGCTACAGCCACCTCCTGCTGCTTCCTTGCCATGGGAGCAGTTTGGCCAGACCTGCTCTTCTCCTCCCGAGTTAGCAAAATCCACTGACCTTTCTCTTAGCCTTTTTTATTTCTGGCCTGATAGATGTGGTAACTGTGCCTCCAGTGCAGCAAATCTGCTCTCCTATAGCCGTGGTTCCCTGCCCGATGCCTCAGGGCTTGACCCGACCGGGGTTTCGGCTGGGGGTCCCAGACTGCTGCGAAGATCCCCGCCTGCTGCGCTGCCTGTAGCAACAGATATGCTTTCTGTCTTTTGGAGAGTTTTGGAGCTTGAAAATCTGTTTAGCGTCCCATTTTATGAGTTTTTTAGCGTGTTTGTGTGGGAGCTGTGGTGCTTTGCTGCTTCTATGCCGCCATCTTGGCTCCGCCCCCATATGCTTTCTTTTGATTAGTAATTTGGAGCCTTCAGGGGAGGAGAGGGTTTGGGAGATGAAAGGAAATGGAATAACTTCTCTTTTCTTTCTCAGCCTTCAGTTTTCACCTGGAAAATAAAATTAGATTTTTAGAATTTTGGAATAGACCTTAGAGATCACATTCTCTTTGAATTTGTTTTTAGAAAATCTGTAAAATGGGGACAAAATACCTGCAGTACCTTGCGTGGTATTGTGAAGGTCAGCTTGAGGTGGGGCGGGGGGGGGGGGGGGGGAAGGAAGGAGAATGTTGTTAGAGGCAGGTATATGCTGTATTGGAGAGAGTGCTGGCTTTGGAGTCAGAAACTTCCAAGTTTGAATCCTGCTTCTGATACTTCCTAGCTGTGTGAGCCTGGGCAAGTTATTTAACCTTAACCTCTGTTTGTCCTAGTTTCTTCAACTGTAAAACTGGAATAAAAGAGCACCTGCCTCTTAGCAGTGATAGGAGAATCAGATAAGACAATATAGTCAATCCTTAAGTTTTGCAGGAGTAATAATGTTCCTAGAAAATGGCACAAAAGTAAAATGTGAATGTCGATACAATATTTCAATAAAAAAAACCAAAAATAAAAACATGGATTTTACACAATTTTTACTTTTTTGTAACACATCTACAATATCAAATACTCTACAGCAAATAAAGATTCTTAAAACTAAAACATTTTTTAACCTGAATTTTACCTCTTACTGTGTCAGATGGCCATGTAAGAGGCATTGTACCAGATACTACATTGCTGTAAATCTTGGCTACCTTGGCTGCCCTCTGAAAACCAAGAAGGAGCATGCTGGGACTTTAGCTACTATGGTTTTGACATCACCTTTAATGGATGGTGAATGATGTCAGAGATGGTGAAGGATGACCCCTGTCAGTGATGTCTTGCTTTGTGTACTGTTTCAGATCCTTCAGGGCCTAGAGGATGGGAGCATAGCAGAGCCTAGTGGGATACCAGCTGCTCCACATACTTGTGTACATGGCACCTCTCATTCTTTTCTCTGTTGTGTGTAGGCATGAATATGAGGGGTTACGATTGTGAAAGTGAAAATGAGGTTACCAGTCAAATTACACAAATGCTGGAAGCTGTGAAAGCTAAAAGTGTCAATGTTAAGGATTGACAGTATGGGTGAAATACTTCCCAAACCTTCAGATGCTCTAGAAATGTTAGCTATTACCTCTCCCAACCTCTAATTTTGAGGAATCTGACTTCCAGAGAGGTTTACTTGTTCAGATGAACCAGTGAAAATGGAGTAGCAAGTTACTCACAGTTTAATACATTGGGAAGATACTGCTTTTTTCAACTGGTTGAAGAATAAGTATTTAGTCACAGAATTTTGGAATTGAAAGAGACTCTCATGTCCAGTCCATATATACACATATATATATGTATATATATAAAATACATTATGACATACATATATGCTGTTAATGCTCTCCCCCTTGGAGTTTTTGTAAAGAAAGAGCTCTATAAGTTACTAGCTGTTGTAAAAATTGGAAATGTAATGTTTCCTTTCCTCTCTTATGTTCCTGTGGTGTTTATCCCATTTACCCTAAATTGGCAATGTCAGTCCAACGTTAAGTTCTCCAATTAGGTTTCATGTTAGTGTGCAAGTGACTGGGATTTTGAAGGTATGATGGGACCAATGTTTTCTTTACTCAGCATCCCTGGCTTCCCTAACTTCTCCAGAAGGTTCTTGCAGTGGAGTGCATTCACTTTATCTTCACATCTTACCAGGTTGGAGGCACTTTGAATATGGTGTTGGTGGTGGGTTTTGTGTCTGCAATTCAGGAACCAGTCTTGTTAATAGGAAGAAGCCCATTACCCATTTGACTGCAGTGTTGAATTTCTTCAATGGCAGCAGCTCACAAGAACTATATACTAAGTATAGACATGGACCTGACAAGGGCTTGCTTAAGTGGAGAAGGCATTACAAAGGTTGTTATCTGTATTGGTGGAAGGAGAGCCCACATCATTATGCATTGGAACATTAAAGTTCTAGAGGAGGGATGGGGAATCTGTGACCTCGAGGCTGCATTTGGCCTTCTAGGGCCTCAAGTGAGGCCCTTGGATTGAATCCAGTCTTCACAGAACAAATCCCCTTCATAAAAGGATATGTTCTGTAAAACTTGGACTCAGTCAAAAGGCCTAAGGACCTAGAAGGCAACATGTGGCCTTAAGGCCTCAGGTTTCCCACCTCTGTTCTAGAGTATAGGAAGGCTACAATCTGGTTGAGGAGGAAGGAGTCCAATATCATAGCTGTTGGAGTATCAAAGACTCTAAAACCATGCTCCCCAAAGTGAAGAACTTTGCCAACATGAGCTTTCAGTTGTGTGTCATGCTATTAAAGCTAACTGCCCTGAGACAAACTTTCAAACCCTTTTCTTAAAAAAAGAAATTTATATGTCTTCTGTCTTCTATAGATCCATCTCAGATAACAAAGCAGAAAAAAGAGGAAAAAAAACAGTTCAGCAAAGTTACTTAACATATCCAAAAAAAGTGTCAGCAGACCATTTTTAAAAACCAGATATTATATAAATTGCAATGCTTTACTGATGACACTATTGTTTTATACTAGACTTTAAATTCTGAAATCGTATTGAAATAAAATCTTTAAAAAGATGAGTTTATTGGTTTTTAACTGTTTCTAAAATCCGGGTGTAGGCTTATTTTGTTTTTGGCTAGCCAGTAGGCCATATTTGGTTTCATCAGTAGAAGCTCTTTAGAATACCCTCTCCTATTCAAAACACTAAATTCTCCTGTTGGCAGGAAAATTGAAAAGATAGTTCAACAAGAACTTTGCTTGTCTAAAGCAGGAGTTGTTAAACTGTTTTGGTCTCAGGACCTCTTTATATTCTTAAATTATTGCCTCCCCTCCCCAAAGTTTTTGTTTATGTGGATTGTTGGCTTTCCATACTTAACCATATTAAAAAATTTGAAGTCTTGGTGGTATTATGGAAATAGTTTTGCTTCTCTTGGAGCCTCTGAAACAGTGGTTCTCAACCTTCCTACTGCCGCAACCCTTTAATACAGTTCCTCATGTTGTGGTGACCCCCCCCCCCCCAGCCATAAAATTATTTTTGTTACTACTTCATAACTGTAATTTTGCCACTGTTATGAATCATAACATAGATATTTGATATGCAGGATGTATTTAAATTGAACATAACCCACAGGTTGAGAACTACTGTGTCTGAAAGGATTCCTGGAACTTCCAAGGGTCCCCAGACCACACTTTGAAAATCATTGCTTTAAAGGTATATTTTGCTTGGAGAGAAAGTCCAGTTCTACTTTTATTCTTATTGTTCTAAGCCTCATCTGTGAGACTCACAATTGACCCTGTAAAGCTGTTCTCTGTTGAGTGAGTTATGTGTGAACTTTTTTCTTTGTTTATGTATTGATGGTGATTTCTTTATCTCTGACAGTTTGTTTTCTGGGTATCAGCAGATTTCAGACTGATATAATTTAGAAAGCTTTTAAAGTTTATTCTTTATTAGCTATATATTTGGGGAAAAAAGTATATTCCTTATTTCACTTAATAGTTGAGAAACATTTCCATTAGGCATTAAAATAAAAATTTTTGGAATAACTTTAAAAATCTTGTCAGACTCACAGGTTATGATTATACTTCATGCTAATTTCAAATATTTTGCATCCATTTTAAAAATTTATAACATTTATGTCATATTATCATATCCCAAGACACATTAAATGGTAGTTTGGGAACAGAATGTCTCTTCTATACCTCAAACAAGGACTTTTGAAGTTATTGGAAATATTATTTTATAATTTGGTTAGGATTAACGCTTGTTTAATAATTCATACAATCATGTAGATAATAGTTCAGACAATTATGTAGATGTCATTTGTATAAAGGTCAGTGCTTGTGATTAAGTACTTATATTGAAATACTCTTTTTTTAAAATTTTTTAAAATTAAAAAAATGGTTTTTTTATTTTTGGAGGGCAGTTGGGGTTAAGTGACTTGCCCAAGGTCACACGGCTAGCTTTTTTTGGGTAGTGTCTGAGGCCAGATTTGAACTCAGGTCCTTCTGACTCCAAGGCTGGTGCTCCATTGACTGCGCCACCTAGCCGCCCCCTGAAATACTCTTTATTTTAGGTTCCATAGTAATGATTAAAAATTTTATCTCACATTTAAAATATTGCATAGAAAACAATTGTGATTGACATTGAATGAGTTTTAAATATCGTTGTATTGTGGAAAAACTTAGTCAAATTTTACAGTGATGCAGTGTGATCTGGTGCTTTGGTCAGTGTAATGGTAATGGAATTTGGAGATGAATTGGCTTGGTTTTTGGGTTGAGTGTTAAAACCCAGAGCTTGTGAATGCCACTTGTGGGATGGACTTGTTGACATGAAGAGAGGGCTGAACTGGGAGGAGCCATGAATTGAAAGAAAGACCCAAGCTCAGAGAAGGCCAGAAGAAGGGCTTTTGGGAAGAGCAGTATCCAGTATTGTGGAGCCTGAGTTGCTGAGAGCCCATTGGAGCTGCCCAGGACTTTTGAGAACTGCCACCTGGAGCTGCTGAGAACTAAGGAGGCATGGCTGTGATGCTGGTATTTTGTTTGTTTGTTTTGATGTTGTTTTTCCAGATCTACCTGATGGTGGAAAGTGTTGCTGTTGTAGAGGTCCTGGAACCTGGTTGTTGGTTCAGAAGTCCTGAAGGAGGATTTTCTTGTTGTATGTTCACAGAAATCCTGGAAGAGCGCCTTGCCGATACTTTCAGGGGTTCTGGGACTGTTCTACAGGCAGAGAGTGACTTGATGAGGACACTGGCTATGGCTTTGTTGGACCTTGTCTCCCCAGGAACTGAGATTGCTGAGGCCTTGCGTTGAGTGAAGATGAAAGAAGGGCCTTCCTTGGGTTTTCCATGCTGAGATGTTATCTTAACCTTGTTATGGCTTAAGGGTGGATGGCCTTTTGTGCTTTCCTGTTCCTTTTGAGAAAGTGCTTGGTGTTAATGGATGGTATTGTAATTCAGTTGTGATCCAGGGCTGGGAAACCTTTGGCCCTTTTGTGCTCTGTAATTGCCCAAATGAATATAATTTGTTTATGATTGAAAACTGATCTCCATTTGAGAAGAGATTTTGACTGACAATGAATGTACTGCCTTGGGTGCAGTAGCTGGATTAAATTGAGAACTTCCTTGTGAAATATATGAGTTATGCTGTGTTTTGACTTTCTCTGTTCTGTGAATGTTTGCTGAATAAAGGGGGTTTGCTATGCTGGTAATCTCAACCTTGGAAGTTGCCTTTGATTGGCATAACAGTCAGGAACACCAAGGTTCAAGTCTTGTCTCCTTGACACACACTGGTTTTCTTTCTCTGGGGATATCACTCAACCTGTTACTGCCTCAGGCCTCTCTTTGATTCAAGTTGTAAAGCAGGTGCTGATCCACATTGGTATTGTTAGTTAAACATTTACTAATTGTCTCCTCTCTGCCTGGCATTGTGCTAATTACTATAGGTGGAAAGATGAACAAAAAACCTAGTCCCTATTTTCAAGGAGCTCATAGACTAATGGAGGAGATAACATGTGAGCAATTATGTACTAAGATGATGGTGATGGTGCTGATGATAATAGCTAGGATTTATTTAGGCACTTGAAGATTTGTCAGTTGCATTATAAATATTAACTTCATATCTTCACAGCAACTCTGGGAGGTAGGTGCTGTTATCTCCATTTTGCAGATGAGGAAACTGAGGCTGAGAGAGGTTGACCAGGGTCACCTAACTGGTAGAGATCTCTGAGGAAGGAATTGAACCCAGGATTCCCAACTCCAAGTCCAACATTCTTGGAAACACTCTGTCTCCTAGCTATTTCTAAATAGGATAAAACCAGAGAGAAGGCACCAGCATTAAAGGGGATTTGGAAAAGTTTCTTTCCCAAAGTAGAAAATGAGATTTTAGCTGTGACTTGAAGGAAGCCAGGAGACAGAGATGAGGAAAGAGGTCTAGGTATAGAGAAGAGTCACATACAAGAGCATCTTGTATGAGGAATAGATTCCTCACTGGGATTTCTAGAGAATTATGACATCACAGTTCTTATTGAATTTTACTTACCCCTTCTCACCTTCTTTCCTTGCTATGCTGCCCCTTCCACATCCCTGGAAAGGGAATTACTGTGTGACAGTTTATTAGTTTAAAAATTTTAACACAAAGCTCAATTTATGGATCCAAGCTTCAGGATTTGAGTGTTATAACCTGCATAAATCTGAAATGTGTAGTTTTCTTTTTTTGTAAGTTCAAAATGAAAATCAATGCATTATGTCAGTGTTGAATTAAGAAAAATGGGTCTAAAATTTTTTGAAATAGCTCATACCTGTAAAATATTTTTATATTATGAAGGCATATTATTTCACATAGTTGTGCAAACCATGTAGTGATTATATTCTTCATTCTGTTTATTCTGAGGTTAAGGGGTTTTAAGATGGTTGTAATGGTATGCTTTGATACTTTGAAGGATATGTGCTTTCACTGATCAAATGAGATATTTATATTTCATTTTATAAACCTTAAAATGTTATATAAACGGTAGTTATTTTTCATCTGGGTACCTGTTCTTTGTACAGATGCAGAATGCAAGCACGAATCCCCTTACCCACTTCCACTGTCTTTTTCATATCTTGTGTGACTCTGGTTTCTATACATTTACTATATGGAATCTGCCTGATATGTTGGAAACCTTCTGTTCATTCTGTAGCAACAGTTTAATTATTTTTTATCCTGTGTTCATATCTGTGTTCTTAGTAATGGAAATTTTTTTTTTAAAGGAGTAATTATATGAGAGAACTGTAGAAATAGAAATGGCAATTTTGTTAGTAAAGAAGTCTCTGGTACAGAAAGAGCCAAATTTTACAATGTTAAAATTGCATACCAGTGGCCAACCAATTATTGAAAATGCTGGTGAAGATGGGTAGATAATTCAGATTATGGGTAGATAATTCAGTTATATTCAACAAAATTTTTAATATCTCCTATATCCAAGACAGTCTCAAAATTTGTTGTTAACTAGAAATACATTTTAAATCAGAGGTTCCCAAACTTATTTGCCTTACTGCCCCTTAAAAAAAAATATTCAGTGCCCCCCTGGAAATCTTTAACCTGTTATTGTTTTTTTTTTGAAATGTGTCATTTCAAAAAAATATAAAATATATTTTTAAAAGTATGCATCTTCAGTTTAATAATTTGTTATAAATTTGTGTTTTTCCTTGCATTGAAATTTTGGTGATGTAATTTTGCCTCATGTAAATGTGTAGTATCATACTGTAAATAAATCATTGCATGCACATTTTCTTGCCCATATATATATGCTGGACTTTCAACAGTTTCACCTGCTAACATTTGCTTGTTAAGACCTATCAGTGGACTTGACCACTGATTGATTATAACTTTTGTTTTGTGTGTTTATTTGGAAAACAATGTAATTACTACAACTTTAACTCTCTTATTCAGCAGATGAAACATGTACTAAGACTTTTTCAAAATTTATTTTCTTTTTTTCCTTCTGCTTCCATTGCCCCCTTATTTTAATTAGGTTCCCCGCCCCCCCAGTTATACCTGAGGTTACTACTGCCCCTCTAGGTCATTCAGTGCTCTCTAGGGTGGGATATCACCCACTTTGGGGATCTCTGAATATATAAGTTGCAATTTGAAGATGTTTAGCACAATATAATCACATATGAACTTAAGTTCAGTATTAAGACTTTTTTTGGTCAAAAGTTTGCAATATTTGGCTCAACACCAGACAAATACAGTCTAAAATCTAGTTCCACGTAAAATATATTTTTACATTTTGATTCAGAACAAGAACTAAGTAAAAATACTTGCTCACAGAAGCATGTGTTGGGAAATGTTAGAATTTTACAGTGTCTATTGCTGGGCAATGGAAATTGATTCATTTTTAGTTATCTAACAAATCCATGAAAATGAGTAACTATTCATGATATAAAATATTTACTTTTCTATTGGTTAGTGGCAAGTACTGATAGATGATAAATGTACTAGAAGTTCAGTTTCATATACTGCTTCATTTTAAACAATATTTACATGTCACAAAGACTCTACTGAATGACTGATCAGTTTTGCGAACCAATCCATTTGAAAATCTGCCAGATAGAAGAATAGTAACATAAATGGAGGATACTTTTAAATTGGAAAAAACTTAATACTTCAATAAGACTTGTTTTTCCCCCGA
This sequence comes from Pseudocheirus occidentalis, assembly GCA_028646575.1. NCBI lineage: Eukaryota > Metazoa > Chordata > Mammalia > Diprotodontia > Pseudocheiridae > Pseudocheirus > Pseudocheirus occidentalis. The sequence goes on along the minus strand of JAQQSW010020542.1, from coordinate 1,967 downwards.
TTTATTTAGTTATTTTTAGTTTTCAGCATTTATTTCCATAATATTTTGAGTTACAAATTTTTCTCCCTGTCTTTCTCCTACCCCCCACCCCAAAATAGCGAGCGTACTGAATACACCTTCCCCTAGTCTGTTCCCTTTTATATCCTCCCCCATTTCCTCTCCAGCTTTCTAGTAGGGCAAGATGGATTTCTGTACCCCAGTGCCTGTATATCTTATTTCACAGTTGCATGTAAAAAAAAACCAAAACCCAACAATTTTAGAAGACTTGTTTTTACAGAAAATTTGTGATGGTCTGTGATGATTTCTAAATGATTTATAATATGAATGCCTAGTGATCATGGTTTTCAAACAACTTGATATTTTGGTTGCAAGAATGCAGATGTTTGTAAATAGCTTGATTACGTGATTACATAGCGTGTGAGGTATGATTATGGGGTAATGGGAAGGAGGGGATTTCTCTGGCGCAGCATATAGAATGAAAATGAGGACATGTTCACATGTCTGGCCATCTGTTGGGTTTGCCACTAGAATGTTGAACCCTTAGGATGGTTTGTAAACAATTTGATGATGGGTTGAGAAACTGTAAAAATACATTGTGCTTAGTCAGAATGGTCTGAGTTTAATGTAATCATTTCATGAACATCAAAATTGTTTTGCAGGTGATCATAATGTTTTCAGTTAGCTGCTATAATGTTTCAAACATATACATATTTGTGACAGGAAAAATATACTTGTAAAATAATTAGGGAGCCATTTATTGCTTAAGGGATCATTATAGAATTTTTTAGCCCAAACCACTTGTACTAATGTTATGAACCCCCAAATGGGAAACATTGGATCACAGACTTAAAACTGAAAGAGACCTTAGAGGATATCAAGTAGGTTGTAAGCTTCTTGAAGGTAAATACTGGGCCACTCTAATAGTGAGTCCTGTCATCTTGAATTGTGCTTGTCATGGGCATAAATGCTTGTTGATGATTGGTGACTGACCCTATGAAGTAAGGATGGGATTGGGGAGCTTCGTGTGAGAGAATGTGGGATAGGAAAGATTTCACTTTCAAAGCTGAGTGGAAAAGAAAGATATCAGAAATGATATTATCTAATCTCATTCTGTAGTTGAGAAATCCAGATTGGAGAAGAATAAGTGACTTTCCCAAAGTCACAGTAATATTGAGCAGCATGTGACCCTGACTCCATTGCTGTCTTCCACAGAAACAACTGAGAAAAGTTAAAGGACTTGTCCATGGTCCTAGTGCTCGTAAATAAGAAAAGTAGAATTGAAATCTAGGCCTCTCTTGTCTCTTAATTCAGTGCTCTTTCCATAATACTGCACTGCCTCATAATAAAAATATTCAGATTTCTGAGCTTGGGGTTTCTTCCTAAAGATATTTTACTTGTATTTCTTCCCTCTTATCCAAAACTACTTCCTAGAGAAATAGAATTAATACAGGTGGCATATTTGGAGATGTAGAAAAAAGGGACACTAGGAAAATTCTGTAATGTCATTAAGGCTGTACCTTGCTTTTATTTATTTTTTTTAAGTTTAGTTTTTATTTGTTGTTTACATTATTTATTTTCATTACATTTTTGAATTACACATTTTTTCCCCGTCTTGCCCCTGCCCCATCCCCAAAACAGCAGTCCCACTGTGAAGCCCCTCTCCTGCTCTGCTCTCTTATTTTCTGGTAGGGCAGGGAGGGTCTCCCTATCCCAGCCCCCGTATATCTTAATTCCCAGTTGCAGGTATTGCAGAGCTTTAAATTCTAGATTCTTTTGATTCATCCACTGTCACCCACCCCCCCTGGAAGGACACTCAGTTCAATACAGGCTGTGGATGTGTGACTATACAGGACATCTTCATAGTGGACACACCGTGACAGTGATCGTCTGTCTCTCCTTCCTATCTCTTCCCCCCCGCCTTGTTCTGTTCTCTACCCTGTCCCTGTCCGTTTACTGAAGTGTGTGCT
>JAQQSW010020541.1:0-10830 GCA_028646575.1 Pseudocheirus occidentalis | reverse complement strand
CACACCTCAGTAAACAAGGACAGGGCAGAGAACAGAACAAGGGGGGAGGAGGGATAGGAAGGAGAGACAGACTATCACTGTCACAATCTGTCCACTATGAAGATGTCCTGTATAATCACACATCCATAGCCTGTATTGAACTGAGTGTCCTTCTAGTAGGGGTGGGTGACAAGGGAGGAATAGACAGAATCTAGAATTTTTTAAAGTTCTGCAATACCTGAAACTAGGAATTAAGATATACAGGGGCTTGGATAGGGAGACCCCTCCTACCCTACCAAAAAATAGGAGAGCAGAGCAGGGGAGGGGCTTTACAGTGGGATTGCTGTTATGGGGTTGGGGCAGGAGCAAGACGGGGAGAAAATGTGTAATTCAAAAAATGTAATGAAAATGAATAATGCAAACAAGAAAACAAATAAAAACTGAATTTAAAAAAAAAGAACCTACTACTATGTGCAAGAGGCAGCCTAGCAGAGTGTATAGAGAGCTGGCCTCAGAGTCTTCAAGGACTGGGTTCAATGCCCATTTCTGACCTGCAGAAATCACTCACTGCAGGACCCTGAAGAAATCACTTGAATTGCCCAACGAAACTCTCCAAGATGAGAAGTTTAAAGAACAAATGATGTCAATCTGCTCTGGCAGTGTGAGTCTTCTTATTGAAAATTCCCTATACAAATGAATCAGTGACCTAGAACCTGTCCCCGGGCTGTGAAAGGAATGAACTTACCCAAAAAAGAAAAGCAGATAGTAGAGTGGATTAAAAAATAGAATCCTGCAATATGTTGATTACACTAAGCACATTTGAAGTAGAAAGACACACAGGTTAAAAGGGCTTGGATTAGAATCTATCATGCTTCAGCTAAAGTTAAAAAAAAGCAGAGGTAGCAATCATCTCAAACAAAACAAAAGCAAAAATAGATCTAATTCAAAGAGATAAGTAAGGAAATTATATCTTGCTAAAAGTTAACATAGATAAAGAAGTAATATCAATACTAAACATGAGGTCACTTGATCCAGATGACCCAGGAGGAGAAAGTGTACATGGAGCTACTTGAATTGGGGCCCCAGCTAGTTGGGACTCAGCTCATCCTCTCCCTCTTCTTTCTGTCCCTCTCCCTCTTCTCCTCCCTCTCCTCCTTTTCCTATCCAAAGGAAGGTAAATTTTCATGTCCAGAAGCTGCCCACTTAACTTGGGGTTTAATGGTGGGAGTCCTTTCTTCCTTTCTTCCTTTCTTCCACGCAGTTCACTCTTAAGCTCATGTATTGGACCACAGTAGGTCCCTACCCAAACTCCAAATAATGACTTTATTTTGGGCCCTCCTGCCCTAGAGTGAATATCAAAGGTAACTGTTTCCCTTTGCAAAAGCAAGCCTGAGGGTCTTCCCCTCCAAGCTTGATTTTTTCTTTTCTTCTTTTTTTCCATTTAAAGGGGTCTATTCAATGAATGGACATTACCTCAGTCTAAGTGAGTATCTGAAAAGGCCTTTACCTAAGAAGGCCAGGGTCTCCCATTTAATTCTGGGCCATCTCCAGTCATCTTGAAGAATATCAGGTCACTGGATCAAGATGTCTCTGGAGAAGAAAGTGAGGCTGGTGTCCTTGCACAGCCCTCCCTCACTCAAATCAAAGCCAACTGCAAGTTATATCATCATTCCCTGATGCCTTCGTCCTCTTTGAAAACAAAGGACAAACACAACAACAATACTAAACATTATATGTACCAAAAGGCATAACATTCACATTTTCAAAGTTAAATGAGTTACAGTAGGAAATAGACAGTAAAACTATACTAATGGAGGACCTCACATTTCTTCTCTCAGAACTAAATAAATCTAACCAAAGAAGAAAGAAGACAGTTCCAAAGGACTCATTATGGAAAATGCTATACATTTCCAGAGAAAGAAATGATGGAGTCTGAATACAAACTGAAACATACCGTTTTTCACTTTCTTTTTTTGTTGTTGTTGTTCATGCTTTCCTCCACAAAATGACTTACATAGAGATTTGTTTTAGATGATTTCACATATATAACCTATATCAGATTGCTTACCATCTGAGGGAGACATGATGGAGGAATGAAGGGAAAGAGTTTGAAATGCACAACTTAAAAAAACAAATGTTAAAAATTGTTTTTATATGTAATTAGGCAAAATAAAATATTATTTGAAAATTGAGTAAAAAGAACCCTTGAATTGAAAAGAAATAAAAGAAACAACCTATGTTGCAGAAGAAAACTGACAGGAGTTCCTATGGTGACCATTAATTCATCAACACTCTGCTAGTTGTACTCTTTAGGCAGTAGTAATAGTTTCCCAGGGGTATTAGGCTGATTAAATTCTAGAAGCAGAATAAAAACTTGAAGAGCGTGTATTGGACCAATGGTTTTCTTTTACATTTTTAAACTACAGTGTGGTACTGTTCTTAGTCTTTCATGACACTAAATCGTTGGAAGGGAAGTACAAATAAGTTATATTTCATCTTTGCTCAGTATCATAAAATGACACATTCTTAGAGTTAGAAAGGACAACAGATGTCATCTGGTTCACACTTTACTAGAAGAGGAAGCCTCTCTACAATATCCCAATCCAATACCTTAGAGAATTGTGAATGTCTTATATGTTAATACTTCAATGAATCAGTAACCTCAGATGTGGCAACTACCATCTCTTGGGCCAGTTACAACTTGTCCCTTCCCTCTCATCCTATGAGAATCTAATCCATGTCCTTCCATGAATCTTTTAATGGGGAAGGGGAGGGGCCTAACATGATAGTCCTTTAACTCTTAAGCTGTTATATTCACATTAATAGAGCATATATGCTCTCCATCAGTTATCTCTCATTCTTGCTACTTTTTGCATCCTGTGTCTCTCTGGCAAAGTTGTTAATAAGCTTTTTCCTCTCTAATGCCTTATTGGTAATGTATTATAGGTCACTAGTGCTCGTAATCCCTTTTATCTTTTTATCACCTTTAACTTTAATTCTTTAGAGACTGGATGCTCTTTAATCCATAATCATAGAAAATCATCAGAAGAATAGCGTTGTTAAGCAAGTTGATTTTTCTTTTTAATTTCAGTAAAACAGTTAAGAACATTGGACTCTTGAAAAGCATTATACAATTTCCAAAAAGCTGTCTGGTCTGCTCTTCTCCTATCTAACTAATGATTCATATCAGTGTATGAATTTGTGTTGATTTGTAATGATAGGCTAGGTCTATGTGTAGTGAATATCATAAGTCTGGATACCACTTAGTATTCACTTGTTAATGAATAGGTCAGCTGAACTCATTTGAGTGATTATGGATCTAACTTAGGGGACTTTCTAATGTGCTTGATATAATCATCACAGTGTCATTTCCTATGTAGCTGCACTCCTTTGAACTTTTCCATCATGCCACCAAAATTGTTTTCAACCTGTTAAGATCACATCAGCCTTGGTACTCAACCTCATCAGCACTCTATGCTGATGAGACCTCTCAAATTACAGGGCAGAGTGGAGAATTCTTCCATTTAAGATGAAGTCCAGGTCAACCATGTTTTTATTTTCTAGCTGGTCAGAATTCTTCATTCCCCCATGCCAGGCATCCCTCCTACTTCTCAGCTATCCCTTTTCATCTTTCTTTGTATGTTGCTTTCCTTTTGTAGATTGTAAGCTCTTTGAGGGCAGAGATTGTCTTTATTTTTTTTATTTGTATCCCCAGAACTCCATAAAATGTTTGGTACATAGTAGGTGCTTAATAAATGTTCATTTATTATTGACTGACCAACTAATAGAGCAGGTAAAGGATTTTATTATCTTCCATTGGTATTTGTACTAAACATTCACCATGATAGTTGAAAATACCAATGGTAGAACCTGTTTGATACTTTGCTTTATATAAAATTCAGAGAGTGGTTAAAACTTTATTATCCCTATTGGTACATCTTTTAAGGACTCTTGAATGTATAGTTCCAGGGGGAACTGTCTAATCTTATTCAGTAATAAGGACAAAGTTATGGCAAGCATATAATTACCCAGTGTTAGAAGATATTCAGGGATAATGCTAACTTTCCTCCTGTTTTCAGAGAACTACCTACCTTTCTTTCCAGTTTCACTCTTAATGGATAGCAGCATTTGTCTCATTTGTCTCAGAGTTTAGTGTATATTTATCCAATCCAAATCTTGATTTATGATATTTCTACGCATTTATAAAATTGTGCCTTTTCTCCTATTCCTGTTGAATTTCAGTGGAATTTTCTGGAAAAAGTATGGCATAACTCTCTAGGGTTCTTTGACCATAACAATAGGAAAATGAATAAACTCAAATACATCAAAATACTAAGTGTGGTCTGGGCATCCACAGTACCTTCCCAGATCAACAAACTATTCCCACCTTGCTTCAGCAAGCAAGCTGAGACCCAGGTGTTCAGCAAAACACATTCAGAAGATAAAATTCAAACTTTTCTTTCTTCTGCTATAGGCAGGCTGAGGTACCTACAAAGTGACATGACTCAAATGGTCATTCTATGTTTTGGCCAGTTTCTATTGTTAGAAGTCTTTTTGTACTCTCATTTTGCTTTTAAGATATTTTTCATTACTCTGAATTTGACAAACACCAGTACTATGAATATCTATTTACAGAAAGAACAGAAACAAAGGAGTATACATGAACAAACAAATATCCCTTATGTATACCTTATGTTTCTTTTATAAAATCAGTACAGTACCTCCAAAGCTATCCCACTTATAAATATCTCTCTCTAATCATGTGTATTCTCTTCTTTTTAAAAAAAATTTCTAATACTGTTGTTACTTATTTTTAGTTTTCAACATTTACTTCCACAAGATTTTGAGTTACAACTTTTCTTCCTTTCTTTCCCCTATCCCCCACCCCAAAATAGCAAGCCTACTGAAAACCCCTTCCCCCAATCTAATCTACTTTCTCTTATATCCCCCCCCATCCCCATTATAACTTTCTGGTAGGGCAAAATGGATTTTTATACCCCAGTGCCTGTATACCTATATATCTTATTTCCCAGTTGCATGTAAAAATAGTTTTTTAACATTTAGGTTTTTTTGGTGCTTATTCATTTTATATTTGTTAATTTTTTTAATTTCTTTTTTCCTTTTTTAAATTAAATCAATTTTTAAATTGACTTTTAGTTTACAAGATTCAGTTCTACAATCCCTTGAGTTTCAAATTTTATCCCCTCCCTTTATCCCTCCCCCAAAGGTGGTATACAATCAAGTACAGGATCTGCAAATACTTTCACATTGGACATTAGTCTGGTTGTATAGAAGGATTTTAACATTTGTTTTTAAAACTTTGATTTTCAGTTTCTTTTCCTTCTTTCCTCCTCGCCCACCCTGACTGGGAAGATAAGCAATTTAAAATAGGTTGTACATGTGTACATTTCCATAGTAGATACTTTGTGAAAGACTAACTATATTTCCCTCCATTCTGTCCCATCCCCGGACTTATTCTGTTTTCTACTTTGACCCTGTCCCTTTTCCAAAGTGTTTGCTTCTAACTACCCTGTCTCCCAATCTACCCTCTCTTCTACTAAGCTCCCTCTTATACCCTTTCCCCCTACTTTCCTATAGGGTAAGATACCCAATTTAGTGTGTATGTTATTCCCTCCTTAAGCAAAACTCAATGAGAGTATGGTTGACCCTTCCCTTTCACCTTCCTGTTCTTCCCCTCCATTGTAACAATTTTCTATTGCCTCTTTCATATGAGATTATTTACTGTATTCTTTCTCTCCCTATTTCCTCTCACTATATTCCTTTCTTACCCCTTAATTTTTTTTAGATATCATCCCTTCCTATTAAACTGATCTCATGCCCTTTATCTATGTATACATGTACACATATATACACACACTCACATATGTATTTACATACACATGCACCCTCCTATACATATGCATATACATACATATATATGTGTATGTATAAATATATATATATGTATATGTATATATTTCCTTCAACTTTCCTCATACTGAGAAAAGTTTCATGAGTTACAAGTATAGTTTTTCCATGTAGGAATGTAAATAGTTCAACTTTAATAAGTTCCTTATGATTTCTTTTTCTTATTTACCATCTCATGCTTCTCTGGCTTCTTATATTTGAAAGTCAAATTTTCTGTTCGACTTTGTTATTTTTTTCGTCAAGAATGCTTGAAAGTCCCTATTTCATTGAATGACCATATTTTCCCCTGAAGCATTGCACTTAGTTTTGCTGGAGAGGTGATTCTTGGTTTTAATTCTAGCTCCTTTGACCTCTGGAATATCATATTCCAAGCCCTTTGAGCCCTTAATGTAGAAGCTGCTAAATCTTGTGTTATCTTGATTGTGCTTCCACAATGCTCAAATTGTTTCTTCCTGGCTGCTTATAATATTTTCTTCTTGACCTGGTAACTCTGGAATTTGGCTATGATATTTCTAGGAGCTTTCTTCTGGGGATCTTTTTCAAGAGGTGATCAGTGAATTCTTTGAACTTCTATTTTGCCCTCTGGTTCTAGAATGGCAGGGCAGTTTTCCTTGAGAATTTCTTGAAGGATGATTTTTAGGTTCTTTTTTTGATCATGGTTTTCAGGTAGTCCAATAATTTTTAAATGATCTCTCCTTGATCTGTTTTCTAGGTCAGTGATTTTTCCAACGAAATATTTCACATTGCCTTCTATTTTTTTCATTTGTTTGGATCTGTTTTATAATATCTTCATTTCTCATATAGTCATTAGCTTCCAATTGCTCCAATCTAATTTTGAAGGAATTATTCTCTTCAGTGAGTTTTTGAAATTCTTTTTCCATCTGGAAAATTTGACTTTTAAGGCATTCTCCTCATTGACTTTTTGGGCCTCTTTTGCCTTTTGAGTTAGTCGATTTTTTAAGGTGTTATTTTCTTCAGTATTTTTTGGGGTCTCCTTTAGCAACCTGCTGACTTGCTTTTCATTATTTTCTTGCATCATTCTCATTTCTCTTCCCAATTTGTCTTCTACTTCTCTCACTTGATTTTCAAAATCTGTCTTGATCTCCTCCATGGTCTATAACCAATTCATATTTTTCTTGGAAGCTTTTGATGCAGGTGTTTTGCCTTTGTTGACTTCTTCTGGTTCTATGCTTTGATCCTTTTTGTCCCCATAAAAGGATTCTATGGTCTGATTGTGCTTCCTCTGTTTGCTCATCTTACCAGTCAATTACTTGAGCTCTTTGCCATGGTAGAACCCTGCTTCCAGAGTAAAGAGCTTTGTCCTAAATTCAGTGGGATTTTCAAAAATGTTGTCAGAGGTCTGAGGAGGGTGCCCTTTCTACAGCCACCAGCTCTGGCACACTGACATTTCTTACCCCAGGAACAGCACCCAAGACAGTTACCCAGATCCAAGCTGGTTGAAGGAAGAGAGATTACCCTTTGAATGGTTTCTTGGTCCCCCTATAATCTGTAAGCCAGGATCTCCAGGGGCAGCCATGATGTAGCACCTCTGCTACCTCTTGCCCCAGGGGCATGGGCCATACCATGCTTTTCCATCACCCTGTTCCAACAAAGTTCCCCACTGACCTTTTACTTTCTCTTTGGTATTTGGGTTTAGAAGTTTGGAAACTACCATAGTGGCTGGTGATTCACTCTCTTGAAGTCTGCTCCAGCTGTTCTGGGCTGCTGCTTAGGTCTGCACTGGGCTTCAGTGTGGCTCATGTAGGACTGCGCTTGGCTCTCAGATCTGTACAATAAACCCTTCCTTTGGGCTTGCCAGGCTGGCTTTAGCAGGAGATTTGTTTTGCTCTGTCACTTTGTGGATTCTGTAGCTCTAAAATTTGTTTAGAGGCGTATTTTACAGATATTGGAGGTCATTGTGGTGGGAGCTAACATAATTTCCTGCTTTTACTCTACCATCTTGGCTCCACCCAATGTCTGTTCTCTTCTGAATTGAAAAAAAAATACTTCAACACATTTCTATCATATGTCACTAGCCCCAAGTTTTTCCTTGTAATAACTAAATAAATTTATTTAAATTTTTAATTTTAAAATTTAAATTTGAAATTTAAAATTTTTAAATTTTATTTAAACAAGCGAAAAATTCACCCATTGACCTTATCTACAGAGGCATGCCTTATTTTATTCTGCCTGTCTATTCCTTTAATGCTATCAAGAGATGGGAACTGTATTGCAGAACTGAATCAGTGATTATATTGCATTGACTAGACATTGAAATTTTCAACACTGTTTTTTTTTACTTTTACAATGTTATAATCATTGTATAAATTGTTCTAGTTCTTCTCATTTCCCTCTCTATCAGCTCATAAAGTCCTCCTATATTTCTTTGAAGTCTTCTCTTTCATCTTTTCCTGTGGTGAAATAGTATTCTACTATATCCATATACCAAATTTTTTCAGTCATTCCCTAGTTGATGTGTACTCTCTTAATTTCCACTTATTTACTACAACAAAAAGTGATGTTGTTGGTGTGTGAACTTAGTAGTTGTATGCCTTTGACTATAGTTCCAAGTTGCTTTTCAGACAATGAACCAATAATTAACATTACCATTAATAAAACTGCCATACACATTCACCACTTGATCCTCAGCCTGCTAATGTACAAATGATATGGTCTCCCTATTGAAATATTACCATGGGAAATTGCCTGGAGAAGGAAAAGTGAATTTTTTCTGTGATAATGGTCACTTCTTTTCATTTTCCTTTATCTCCTTGAAAATATCTCACATGCAAATCTTTAATACTAAACCCTAGCTGATCCTAAATCCAATCAAAATCTCCATTCCAAAGTATTATAAGTTAGGCCAACCTAAAATAAGCTTTTCATACACGATGTTATTATATACATGAGCACTTGTTGTAGAAAAGTCTTCAAGCCAATATTTTGCTGTATTCAATCAAATGCTTATTTATGGTTCAATAACTTTATGCCCAATGAGATTTTACACTTAGCCACTTGTGTGGAATACAATTGTTTGTTCTGCTGTAGGGAGTATTGTCTGGGCTCCAATCTTGCATCTTCATTAGAAATTATGTATATATTCTTTTTAAAAAATTACAAATAAGAAAGTAGAATATGGTTTGGTACCTAGGGGTATTCCCTCTTTAGTGGTAATAATACGGTCTATGGTTTCTTCCCCCCACTCAGAGCTTCTATTTTTATTACTTTGAGAATTGATTCCTCTGTCCACTTAGAATTGAATTGCTTCCTACAAAAAGCTCTTCTGTGTATACTTGGTCCAGTACTAGTACTCATTCTGTCTTTCCTTAATGTCTTTTTCATTTTATCAAATTTCACTGTTTTTAATTTTATTTTTAATACATGGAATAAAACAAGTATTTCCTTAACATTATAATAAAAATACAATTGTACATAAAACTGCAGATTGTTATTGCAAAATTCTTTTAGAGTTTATCTTAGAATTTCTTTTCCACTTCTTATTTTTTTCTCTGCCATCCTCTTTTGAGTTTCATCTTCTTAAAAGATGTCAGTTAACTTACTTAGGTAAATTTCTCACCAGCTCTACATTTTTTTCCTGTCTTTTTCTTACCTCTATATGATGAAAATTAGTTCATCAGCAGGAATCATAGCATGGTAAAGGACTGTACATAGAATCAGAGAGAGTGGCATTGATTGTTGACAAAAATTCCATACCGGTAACCAATAATAATCATAATAAATTTTACTTCTGACACAAACTATGTAACCAGAGACAAGTCACATGACCTCTCATTGCCCCAGGCAGATTTCTAAAACTATAAGTTACAGTTAAATTTTGGATCTTCATTGGTGTAAAGAGTTTATACACCAGAAATCTCCTAAACTGATGAAATCACAGTTCTAGATTTACCCCATTCTCCACACTCAGCCAACACAAATATACAAACAACAACTATAGCAAAAGCTTAATCATAACTTTCCAGTGAGAGAAACTGTGATATAGTGAGATTTAGAATCAAATAGAAGACTGGCCTCAATTTTAATGAAACCTGGCCTCAGGTGTTGCCTTGGACATATACTGATTATGGTTCAACTCTGGACAAAGTTTCTAAGTGTCTGAGAGTCCTATGTCAATGAAATTACAACTCTAGCCCTCCATGCCAACATGGGCAATTCAGAGCCAACAGCAAGTTGTACACAGCTGAAAATCGGGGGTACTAAAAAAGAGAAAAATGATCATTTTTGAATATCCTTTTTCTGCTTTAGGTAAATAAATGTTCAGCTGCTAACTGTTTGATGGATTGCAAGTATCTCATTTTGTTGGTCTCCAATCTGAACTACCAGAATTATTGGGTAGTTTAGATTTGATGTAGGTTATCCCTGGTCTGTAAGAACATTGACTAAGCTCTGTTTAAACAAATAGTAATCAGTTTTCAATGTCTCTTATAAATTTTCCTTAGTGAGCCATTAGCAATTTGTTTAAATAGGTCAAGGTAGGGTTGCCTCAACTTAATAAAAAAAAATTTATTTACATTTATATTCTTTGCAATGTGGTACTGATCTTGAGCCTTGCATTAACAAAGCAATCTATTTCAGAAATTAATTCCCTATCAATAATCCCTCACTTTCTGTCCAAATATAATCAGTTTTAATTTTGTGCCTATTTGGTGTTCACCATGTCCAGTAGTTGTTGATTCTTCATGAAAAAAGTTTTTGATGGAAAGATTTCAATGTAACCTGGAAGTTTTTCTCATTTCTTACTCCTGAGTGATGTTTTCTAACTTGTTTGCCTCTTTCTTTGTGTTCACGATTTCTTGGGTGTCACTTAATATTAAAATATATGTTGATTTAATTTAGTTGGAATTGTAAAATTTTTCATGAAATTTCTGTGCTTATGCTCAGCAGCCAATGTTGGCACATAAG
>JAQQSW010020540.1:0-10830 GCA_028646575.1 Pseudocheirus occidentalis | reverse complement strand
TTCTGAAGATTGTATATAATATGGTGAACTGTTGAAACTGTGAACATTGTACTGAATGAAGATTTGTAATGGAATAAACAGAGTGTTCACTAATACTGTGTAATCTGAATCTTAAAAGCTCCTCACAGTAGCATTCTCTCAGAAATCTACTGGTGATTGGCTTTACATCTTTTTATCAAGAATGCTTGAAATTTGTCTATTTCATTGAATATCCATATTTTCTCCTGAAGTATTATACTCAGTTTTACTGAGTAGGTGATTCTTGTTTTAATCCTAGCTCCTTTGACCCTCAGAATATCATATCCCAAAACATTTGATCCCTTGCTCTGTTTCTTGTTTATATTTTTAGAGAATTTTGAAGGTTTGGAGAAAGTGTCTGCTCCTGTATCTTGTTTCTATGACCGAGAAGTCCCCATTTAAACTTTCTGACCTTGATTTCTTGATTTTCTTTTTGTTCTTTTTTGGAGGGGGGAAAGTGTGGCAGTGGGGATTAAGTGGCTTGCCCAATGTTACACAACTAGTAAGTGTTACTTGTCTGAGGTCAGATTTGAAATCAGGTCCTCCTGACTCCAGGACCCGTTCTCTACTTACTGTGCCATCTACCTGCCCCCATTTCTTGATATTTAAAAGGGGACAATAATACTAGTAGTATCTAGCTTACAGAATTGTATGGAAAAACATTTGTGAACTCTAAAACCTCAAATAAATTCACTTTTGATGCATTTATTTTTCAAAGTTATTTATCATGTGCTTTTATGTGTGTAAAATTGTATACCCCTACGTTGGCCTTCACATTCCTGACTTTGTGAGCAGAGACACATTATTTATCATCTTATAGAATGTATTCATTTGAATTGTGATCCCATGTGCTAATATCCCTTTTGCTAAGAGATCTATACTTATATGTTATGCACAGCATTTATATTAATAGCCCCTCCACACTTTAATTTCTGTTACTTTGAGTAACTGTTTATTAGTGGTGGGCCATTTATAGGACAATAATTGGTATGAACTTTTTTTAGCTTCAATCTTGTAATATTATACTGGGGTTTAGTTATGAACTCAATATATGAAGCTAAGTTATAAGATGTTAATTTAACTCAATCTCACAAATATCCATTAAGTACTAGTAGTAATGTATAACAAACATGGCATCTAATAAATCTCCCAAACCATAGGATTTACCCAGTTCTTCAGTGTAACCAGCAATGTTTTTACCTTTGCCCTTGCCAGAGATTACAACCCATTTGTCATTTGTTAATTCCTCAAAATGATAGAAATGTACTTTCTGTGATCCCAAAGTTTCTTCAAGAAGAATTGGGGGGGTGCATCTAATAATGAAAATGTTAGGGCCCCACATACTGTTGGAAGTCTAGTATAAGTCTTTTTAGGAGTTCTCTCATACTCTGTACTCACCTCATTATTTAATTAACTGGTTTAACTTTGGGCAGTTATTTGGTGCACTGGTTAGAAAGACTGTCCCAATTTAGGAAAACTTGCATTCAAATATGGCGTCACACACTTACTAGCTGTGTGACTCTGATCAAGCCACTTGACCCTGTTGGGCTCAGTTTCCTCATATTGTAATGCCATGCATGCACCAGCAGATTCCCAAAAGAATGCTACTATGAACAGCTTTTAAGCTTTGGATTACAAAGTATAGTGAACACTCTGTTTATTCCATTACAAATCAAGGCAAACATTCACAATATATCACAATATAATGTTCATAACATTACATCTTATCACAGAAAATCACAATGTAGTGTTCATAATAGCTTAACATTAGAACGGCCACACAGTTTTCACTAGAGTGGCCACAATATTTAGAACAAAGAACAAAAGAATAATCATCTGGTTTCCCTAAGGGCGAAACCCTCCTTACTTAATCATTCAGTCAATTCACAATACAATAAGAAAACTTCCACTCATGGGGCAACCATTAACTTAATCAGTGACTATCTTCCATTCATGGGGCAACCATTAACTTAATCAGTCACTAATCTAGATTCTCAATTACTAACTATCATTAATCACTAGTACAATCATTAGAAAAAACACACAAACCCTCTACCCCTTGGTGTCCAGCAAACCTCAGTTTCATCCAGGGAGAGGCCTTTTATTCATCTTGACTCCAGGTGGTCTCACTGATTCCCTGGATCCCCTTCCATGGTCCCAACTCCCTCATGAATCCACCAAACACTCACCTGGATTCAGAAGCAGACAGCTCCTAGGTCTTTGTCCAGTCCTCAGAGGCAGACAGCTCCCACGTCCTTGTCCAGTCTTCAGGGCAGTCCCTGGTACACACTGAAGTTCACAGGGTCAACCACATCTCAAATCCTTCACCACTTCTGTTGCCTGGATCTCAAGGATCAGCCAGACCATGAACAAAGTCTTATCCTAGTCATACTTCTTTAGTCCTCTAGCAGTTCAGCTGGTCCTAGGACCCAGAAAGAATATCAGCCCTCTGGTCTCAGGAAAACTCCATCTCAGTTCTCAGTCAGCTTCTAGATGCTGGGAGAGAAACTCTCTCTCTCTCTCTCTCTCTCTCTCTCTCTCTCTCTCTCTCTCTCTCTCTCTCTCTCTCTCTCTCTCAAATTCCAATTCACTTCTTCAGTCCAGCAGCCCATTTCCCAGATGCTGAGACAATCCTGCTTCCTCCAACAGGAATGTTCTAATTCTGTCTCTCTGTCTCTGGAATTCTTCTTTATATACACACACTGGCCTCCTGTCTCTGCCAATTCCCTTCTTCCACGTAATCAGGGGAATTCACCCCCTCTCAGCAGGGGGCAGGGCTCACACCTTCCATACTTAGCCCTAAGTTATGAAGTGCTAAGTACCTGCTAAACTGATTGCTGTTACAATAATTAAAATAAGACAGAAAATAAAATGACAAACCATTCCAGTATTTTTGCCAAGAAAATCTCAAATGGGGTCACAAAAATTGAATGTGAATGAAAACAACTGAACCATAATTTAAGCATTACAGTTGCAGTTATGTGATTTGGTGGACAGAGGTCTGGATCTGGAATCAGAAGGACCCAAATTCCAATCTGGTCTTAGTTGCTTATGCACTATTTTACCCTAGTTAAAACAGTTACGGTTTCTGTACCTCAATTTCCTCATCTGTAAAACAGGGACAATAGCAGCTCCTACCTACCAAAATTATTGTGAGGATCAAAAAAAATAATGTTTGTAAAGTCCTTTGAAAATCTCAAAGTGCTATCGACAAATATTATTATAGGTAGTCTTTTAATTTGTTTAATTATTTCAAGGCAAAATATAAGCCTCTCAGAGTATGAATCCTAGGAAGAAAATTAAATGACACACTTTTCATTGCACCTGAAAGCAGCTGTTTTAAATAAGATTTTATTTTTCACTCTAATACTAAAAATGCATTTAGTTGCTTATATCTAGTAAGGTACTCAATGGAAATAGGCAATATTCTTGATGAGACTCAGGGCCTCAAGGTGGACCTCACTGAAGTTTCAAGAACTTTGATTCCAGTGAAACTTTATACAAGATATTACGAGTACAAGGGCAAGAAAAGAGAGAAGAAGCCATGTGGAAATGTGAACCTAATAGTGTCAGATAAAAGAAGAAGAAAAACAGTTTTCTCTTTCCAGATGTAAGAACAAGGTGCAAGGAACCAAAGGAACCTCCTGCTGTACCTGAGACTCTGTGACAAGGGGCCTTCAGAAGTAGCATGAGTGAATCTTTCTTCTATCTTCATTTCTAGTCATGCAAGAGACATTTGTTCTGCTTTGCCTCCCATCAGAATATGTTTCAGAGCAGACTTTCCCACATTATTCATTCTGACATAAGAATCTAATCCCCCAAGAGTTTGAGTACTTAGTGTATTTTCCATATTCCTTGGCTAATTATTTTAGTTATCATTAAATTATTTGCTTTTAAAATAAATGTTCCTTGTTTGGTCTGGTGTCCAGGTTAAAAAATATACCTTAGATGATTTTAGAGATTCTTATCTGAGCAAAGATCAGGGTTAAGTCCAAACAAGGTACACAGAATATTCAATGTATCTTGCATAGTAATTTATGTGGAAACAAAACTGAGTATGCTACAGTAATTAAAAGTTGGGAGCATATTAACACTGACTGCTATGATCTGAATTATTATTCTTAAGATAGAATCTCAGATTTATCATAAGAAAACAATGTTGTGTTGAATAGCAATAAAAATGAATGAGTTAATGAATTATCAAATGAAACAAATAACTTATTGTAAAGACTTCAATAAGACAATCTTTTACTGATGAATTTAAAAGCATTTTAAAAGGTCTCCATGACTAGTTTCAATTTCAATTACTGTGCTATGCCACTGTGACTATCCAAAAATCTTCAAACAACAAGATTCAATCTAGGATCTAGGTCACTGGGGGCTGCAGTGGCATAGATGGCTTTATAGATGATGTGGGTCTTGAGTATAGCCCGGAAGGATAGTTAATACTGGACAGTTCCAGAAGAGGGAACTAAGACATTTCAAATGGGAAGAATGACATAAGAACAATTCCAAGATCCCAACAAAAAAGATACAGCTTCAGGACTGTAAGTGATTTTCTTCAGATATTCATTTTAAGAGAGAATAAGAAATAAGACCAGAATTGTGAGAAGACTTGGGTGTTTGGGTTTGGCTTTGGAATTGTAGGAGTGAGCCAATATAGACAAGTAAATAAAGGAATATTTTGCCTATAAACCTGAACTATCTTTGGTAAAGTGATACATTATATGGTTTTTGATTATAGCAATACATGAAAAACTATGATTCAGAAGAATAGAATATAAGCTTTGGTTGCTGAAAACTGAATGAAAAACGTCTGTGAGAAAGGCAAACAAAAGATATCTAAATAAAGGTCACTGACCATTGATAGACAGACAGATAGATAGATAGATAGATAGATAGATAGATAGACAGACAGAAGAGATAGAACAAGATATATATATGTGTGTGTGAGTATGTATATATATATAAATATATATGTGGGTATATGTATTATATATATATAAAAACCATATATGGATATACATATACTGTGTATAGAAAATATATGCATATTTTATGTATGTATATATGTATACATATATGTATATATAAAATATATACATACTTTCATTAAAATGAAATATGCAAGTAGTGAATATGACATAAACGATGCTTATAATACATAAGATGGTAATATATGATAAAATATAATATGACATAATATATGTGTGTATACATACACCCATATCAAGGCACCCCTGATTTTATCCCACCCAGTTACCTTTGACAAGTTTTCATTCAGAATCCTCTCTGAATCATAGCTCTTGAGTCCCCACAATTCATTTTACAAGTTTTCTCCTCCATAGACCTTGACTTAATTCTCCCATTGATCCATACAAACTCAGGAGGAAGGATTTATGTGTGGGCTACAGGGAACCACATAGGCATCCTCATGTGCTAGAAAGTACCCACAGGGAACATGCATGATCAGGACACATGTAGAGTACAAAAATTCACTAGCCTCAGCTAGGTTAAAGCTAACTTCTACTGATGTCATAGTGATTCTTCCTGCTAGGCTATATTATTTTTAACCAATTCAGGAACTGCCTTCCACTTCTCATTGCCAGATGCTATTCTCTGTTCTCTACCAGGTGTTGCTGTCCATTTATCCTCAACTTTATTTTCACCTAGTAACCTCAGTCTCCACTAGTAATGCTGTGGATATAATCCTTTCTCTGACTCCTTTACTGACCACAACAATTTATTGGGGCTTGTTGTGGTTAATAACCCTCTCACCTGTAGAAGAAAGGCTATAACACATTTAGTCTCCTTCTTTGCCTCCACTTTCTTCTTTAGCTGAAATGTTAACTTCTGAAACTCAAAGGAGGTTCTGTAGTTAATAAACTGTTCCCATGTAAGAAACATTGCAGATTGCTTCAGTCAGTAATTCAGGCGTCTTATTCAATAGCTGTGAAATGCCCTTCAGCTTTCCCAGTCAGCTATTTCAGCCAATGGCTAAGGAATTCTTCCCCTCAGACAGGTATTGTCAGAAGGCCACAAACTAAGCTGAGATGAGGCCTGCCCATTGACATCCTTAGATGTCTTCTGTTAACTTCTTGTCTGATGAATTGCTTTCTGAACCTACTTCAACTGAGCTGTCCCCTTTATTTCTTAGGTTACCTCTCAGCCAATTTATAGCCAAAAAATTCAGTTTTGTTTTTGTTTTATTCTCCCTGCCTGAGGTACATATCCTCTGGGTTCCCCTTCTTCAAAAAGAAAAGAATTTGAGAGATACTGTGGTAATGGAACCTTTCTGATTTCACTCCTAGAAGGTCCTCTGTTTTCTGTAAATAACAACTGCTGTGCTGACTGGAGAAAAATAAGTGATCTTTATCCCCCTCCCCCTAGCAACATATTACAGACTTGTCTTTGTTTTTAGTTCTCTGATCTGTGTGTGTTTGTGTATGTATGTATCTATCTCTGTGTCTCTCTCTCTTAGTAGCAGTAATGTTTTGAATTATATTAATAGTTATCATTGAGTTATAATGTATATTCAATTATTTAGAGTTGCTATATTTCCTAGAGTAATTAGTTTAGATTTGAGAATAGCCTAGGATATAAAAATATTTTTAATCTCCATAAACCACAGTAGGAAAATATTTTGATGCTGTAATTCTTAATTTCTCTAAATAATATTGATGTTCTGTGCCTATATATTATGAAGAGAGAAATAGATCTGTCTGGAACAGTGCTGATAAATATGAATTGGAGACCTAAGAGTATGGTAAAGCAAAGCAATAATGTTTTAGTATCCAAAGTCTCACTTGTTGGCATGAACTTGAATCTGCACTGCAGTGTCCATTGGTAGAAATTTGAATATCCCCAGCAACACATGCTATCAGTGACCTGGGTACACAAATCGATGAGGAGTTTCTAATTTGTTCAGTGTTTACCCAATCACATCTCTTCTTTGTTTGGTTCCTTTACCATCATTGCGCTATTTTGCTCCTTATGGCTTCTTTAGCTGTAGATTTAATTGCTGCCTCTGCTATTATGTTTAGATAGCCTGTGATGGCACAGTCAATTTTAAGGGGAAGGGGAGAGACAGACAGACAGACAGACAGACAGAGATAGAGATAAACATACACACATATGTAAAATCTCCTCTGATAGAAGCCTATATGATTACCCATTTTAACGCATAACTATGTGATAATATGTCACATTCTTTGTTGCCCTCTTATTGGCACTTAAAAATGACAAATCATCCAAAAGCATTCTGAAAGAAAAGGGCAGGATGATTCATGTGAAGAGGCTGAGCAAGGAATATCCATGTTGCTAAGTGGATAAGCCCTTCTTGATTGAAAACTATTGTGCCCATTAAATGAAGATGGTGATGAAATAATCAACAAACATGTCTCAGAATAAAGAAGTTGTAATTACACCTCCATTTCCCAGGGAGAGCTGAAGAACAGTCTATAGAAACACAAAAGTAACTGGAATTTTGGTTTTTTACACATAGACTCCAATTACTGGGATGGGTGTGGAGATCCCTCAGTGAAGCAAGATATGTAGTTAAAAGAGCCCTGGATTATTTTTTTTATCAGAAAATTAATCTTCTAATCATAACTTTACTATTTAATATCTTCTGTCAACTTAACAAGTGATATGAGGGGGGTCTCCATTTCCTAAAAATGAAGTGATTGAATGACTTAGGCAACAAAAAATTAGTGTCAAAAGTAGTATATGAATATATCTCTTTTGTCATTTCATGCTACCTTATTTAAATAAAGAGAAACTGAAAGATATTCTGAAATGATATTAAGAATGTTCCTGCCAAGTAGGATGAGAGTAGTCATATCACCATAGAATTTAGAATTGGAAGGTGTGGGGAGGGGGAAGGGATGCTTAAATGTTATCTTGTCCAATGTCCTCATTTAAAATATAATGAAGGAGATTATTTGAGTCTTTATAGAAAAACATATGAGTATGCATATGCAAATATATGTATATGTGCATATTTCATATACATATGTATGATGTGGCCTATTCTTCAGGATCTCTACATTTGCCACAATTTCTAGCTTAGTCATGTATAAGAGAGTTCAATAAACATTCCTATCTACAACACGGGATCAGAGTTTGCGGCAGGCAGTGGGAGCAGGGAGAGGAGAGAAAGAGTACACCAAGTGAATCTATGTTATAAATATAGATATTTACAAAAAAAAAGTGATTTGGGTAAAATCTAATGGGATCAGGAAAAGTGTCTTATATGAAGTGATAATAGAACTGAGCTTTGAAGGGATCTAGGGATTCTAAGAAGAGGAGTTAAGAAAGAGAGTATTTAAGGGATGGGGGCCAGCCTATAGAAAGGTATAAATATGAGGGGTGGAGTGTCATTTATTAGGAACAGCAATTAGGCCAGTTTGTTTGAAATGTAGACCGTGTGAGGGAAATTAACGTGTCATCACTCAGGAAAGAAAGTCTGGAGTCAGATTATTAAGGACTATAAATTACAAAGGAGATTTTATTTTATCCTAGGAACAATAGGCAATCACTGAAATTTTTTGCAAGGAATATAGGATCAGAGAGGCATCTAGAGTTGGTAGGGACCTCAGACACCATCTAATCCAGCTTCGTTACTTGAGAGATAAAGAAACTGAGGTTCAAGGAAGCTAAAAGATTTGCTAAAGGCCACAAAGATAATGAGTAGCAGAGCTGGGAATCTAATACAAGTTTTCTGACTTAAGTCAGTTTTCCACTTGGCAAGGTCAGACCATTACCTTAGTTATATCAATTTGGCAATGATGTAGAGAGGGAAAGACCGACTGAAGAAAGAATAATTAGGAGGCTAGAAGTTCTACAACATAGAACTGGAGAAGGAGTGATCAGAAAAGTAGTATGGGGGGAAAAAACAAAACAAAACAAAACAAACAAAAAAAAACCAAGATATTAGTGTCATGAAAACCCAGGTAGCATAAAACATCTAGAAAGCCTTTGTGTACATTGTTTAATGCTTTGGAGAAATAAAGGTGAAGAATGAGGAAGGGGACACTGGATTTAACAAAAAGGATATGACCGATGACCAGTTAAATAGTTGCCACAGATCTCATTTAGAAGTCCACATAGTTTTCTAGGATTTGGTCAAATTGATCCAATGTGAAAATACTGGAAATGTGAAAACAGGGAGATCATGAGATAATAGTCCAAAAGTAATTTTGAGTGAATATTGGTTCTGAGCAGGATCATCTCCCAGATAGTTGATCCCTTAGGCATTCTAATAGATAAATCTGCATTGATGTAGGTGTTCCTCCAACCATAATGGTTATAACCCACCCATGCCTATACATCCTGTGCAAATCCTAGCTACATCCAACAGTCTATGGCTATCCCTGTGGAGATTGCTCACTTACCTTTAACTTCATTAGCTGACTCCTAGAGCATGAAGGTTGCCCAATATTTAAGCTTTAATAGCTTAAAACTCCTCTAAAACTTTTGGAGTATGCTATATAATTTTATCCTATTTGCAAATATTCATTTCTTCCTTTATATGGTTGTATAATAAATTTTTCATAGAAGTTATTTTTGGTAGATGTATGTGTCTATATTGAAGTAAGTTTTTTTTTCGTAAAAAGTGAAAACTCAAGTGCTTTCTTCTTTGATGGTCCATTAGATTGTCCTGTTTGTTGCAAAAAAGCTGTATTTGCATTTTATTGAGATTCAGTTCATCCCCATGCTCTATTCACAAAATGCAAAAGATCACAGAGAAAATTATCTGGGAAAGAGAGGAAGCCAATAAGGACCCTCTCCCTTTACTTTTGTTATGTTAATTGCCCTAGGGAAACCTCCCCTTATTCAATTAAGCAATTAATAGAAAGTAAGAGAGCAAAAGCTAAAAGAGCAACAGCTGAGAAGAGAGAGAAATAAGAAAATAGAGACAGAGACAGAGAGGGCCAGAAAGAGTAGAGAGATAGAGTGTAAGAGAGACAGGAACACAGAGAGACAAAGAGGGGAAAAGGGACAAAGTCAAAGAGAAAGACATCAATTGTCAAAGCAAGAAATGACAAAGAGAAGTGCATATCTCTCTAAAAAGGATAGTTCTTTAAAAGGATTTTAGCATTTTCATGTGTATTTTCCTTTTTTTTTTTAATCACCTCTCTCTGATATAAGGGCAACAAGTAGGATAAAAGATTCAGAACTGGTAAGTATATATATCACCTAAGCCAAATTCTCAGTTTATAGATGAAGAAATTGAAGCCCAAAGAAGGCCACCTAGCTAATAATAGGAGCTAATTATAGCTATGTATATAGCCCTTTAAAATTTCCAAAGCACTATTTATATCTTTTATTTTGGGGGGGATTTTTTGGGATCTTTCATTTGGGAAAGTAGGGGTTAATATTATCCCTATCAGACAAATGAGGATACTGAGTCTTTTTTTCCTTGTATTTTTTTATTGACTTGTTTATTTACTTTTAGTTTATAAGATTCAGTTACAGAATCACTTGAGTTTCAGATTTTTCTCTCCTCTCTTCTCCCCGCACCCCCTCCCCATGGTGGCATACCATCATGTATGGAATCTGCAAACACTTTCACATTGTACAATAGTCTGGTTGTGTCGAGGCGCTGTAACAGTAAAAAAAAGTAACAGAACCAAATATGGAAAAGACAAATAGCCTGTGTTGCTTCAGTCTCCATTTAAACTCTGGTCTTTCTAGATCTTTCTCTGAGTGTAATTATCTCCTTCCATTCTGAGACTTGTAGAGCTGTCTTTTAACTGTGCATTGCTGAGAGGAGTCCAGATTATCAAGGTTGGTCGTCACACATATGAT
>JAQQSW010020539.1:0-10830 GCA_028646575.1 Pseudocheirus occidentalis | reverse complement strand
GGTCTGGTGCTCACATCTCTTTGAGGACTTGCTGTATTTTGTTATGATCCACATAGTCAAAGGCTTTAGTGTAGTCAATGAAGCAGAAGTCGATGTTTTTTCTGGGACTCCCTTGCTACCTCCATAATCCAGTGAATGTTGGCAACGTGATCTCTAACTTCTCTGCATCTCTGAAAACCAGCCTGGTCTTCTTGTAATTCTTGGTTCACATAGTGAAGCCTAACTTACAGGCTCTTGAGCATAACCTTGCTGGCGTGTGAAATGACTACAGTTGTTTGGTGATCTGATCATTCTTTGCCATTGCCCTTCTTGGGATGTAAGCTGATCTTTTCCAATCCAAAGGCTGGCAGAGTGAGTACACCTAAACAGCATCATCTCTGAGGATTTTAAAATAGCTCTGCTGGAATTCCATCCCCTCAGCCAGCCTCATTGTTAGCGATGCTTCCTAAGGCCCACTGGACGTCATTCTCCAGGATATCTGGCTCTAGATCAGTGGCCACACCACTGTGGTTACTGGTGATGTTAAGAGCTTTCTTGTATAAGATCTTCCTGTGTATTCTTACCACCTCCTTTTTAACCTCTTATAATTCTGTTAAGTCCCTACCATTTTTGTCTTTTACCATGCCCATTTTTTTCATGAAACATTTTCTTGATATCTCTAATTTTCTTAAAAAGATTTATTGTTTTTATGTTACTTTCTTCTATTTCTCTGCATTGCTCATTTAAGAAAATCTTATCTGTCCTTGTTACTGTCTTGAATTCTCCATTCAGTTGGGTATGTCTTTCCCTTTCCCCTTTTCTTTTTCCTTTCCTTCTTTCCTCATCAAACAGTCATTTTGTTGTCTTGCTCTTCTTTTTCTTTGGAAGTTTTTTTTGTTTTTTGTTTTGTTTTATTTTTTGCTGCTTCTGTCCATAGTTCTTAAGGCACTCTACCAGATCTAATCCCTTGAATCTATTCATCACTTTCCCTTCATATTCATAAGGGATGTTATTTAAGTCATACCTACACAGTGTGATGGTTTTTTCTACTTTCTTCAATGTAAGCCTAAACTGTGTGATAAGAAGCTCATGATCTAAGCTCCAGGTCTTGTTTTAACTGACTGTGTAGAGCTTCTCCACCTTTGACTGAAAAGTATATAATCAGTCTGATTTCAATATTGACCAATTGCTGATGTTCGTGTGTAATCATTTTAGACCTTTTTAATTTCCCCCAGGCCATTATACCACCAGCCTCCACTCTGACTAAACTCGACTTCCTTGTTCTCCATGATCAAACACTTTAATACTGACCTATGAATAACCTAGTCTCTCTCATCCCTTGTAAATACTTAATGCTTTCCCCTTCAGCTTTTTCAGTTCATGTTCCCACACCATACAGTATGAAGCTGCTGAAGAAAATCACAGAATCATACAGGCTTTGCTCACTACAAAATCATGGGGAGTAAACTTGGAGTATTCATTGCTGCTTGGCACTCTTTGTCTGTTCTCTAACCCCAGTATAGCCTCCCTCTCTCCAAAGCCTCTGGGTCAAACCCTCTACTCTCCTTAAGTAGAAAACTCTAACTGAACTTCCTGCTGTTTGGCCAATTTCTCTGCCTTCTATTTCAGAATGAAAAAAATCAAGACCAATAAATAGAAACTTCACCATTTTCCTTCCTCTTTACCTTATCCTATCTCTAGTGGCTAGCAAGAGTCACACTTTGAATTCTCAAAGATATCCCTTCTCTCAGTCCCCAATTATGCTCAGACATTCCAAAGTAAGGCTCCCCTGGATTCCCCTGAAACAAATCTTATCAAGTATATAACTGGGCCAGAGCCCTGGTATAATGCTTAACATAGGCATGTTACAGCATGTGTAGCAACCTCAAGCCTCAAACCCTAGAATTTGGCAAGAAGGGAAAATATTGTACTGCCTAACGGAAACATAAATTATGGTATCATCATCCAAATAGGACAGAGCTTCAGGTGGAAAAACACAATCTCAAATAGTTAAAGTAATGTCTAAATTTCAATGTAATTGAATCCCACATATTTATTCTGGGTCACCTGTAAATAATGAGTACAGATATCTCATAATTTTTCCACTGCATGGGGAGGGGGTATAGAGAGGTTTTATGTAGCAGGGAGACAGATCACACTATAAATAAAAAATCAACAGTTCATTTCTTCCCATCCTATTTCAACGTGAAAAGTCCTAATAGAAGGGCTAAACGGAGTGCCTTGTGTCTGTTAGGTTATGCTGCAAAACAATCTGGATAAGTATTCTTATACTGTAGCAACAATTCAAGTTGTACAAAAAATATGCTAGTATCCCTCTACTAGTATGAAGAGCCTAATACTAATTCTATCTAAATTATACTCTGTGTGTGCATATGTGTAGTATATGCATATATGTGGTAGTATACTACATATGTAGTATACTACTACATATACATATATAAAAATACACACACGTGGATGTGTGCGTGTGTGCGTGTGCGTGTGTACGTGTGTGATATCCAAGGTACTAACAAAGTCCACTGACAAGGACAAGGCAGCACCATACAGTAAAAAGAATGTTAGGATTATAGGCAGGAGATATCTATGTTTTAATTCTGGGTCTGATGTTGTGTGTGTCTGTGTGACCACAAAGTCAATCATTTAACCACTCAAAGCTTGTTTCCCCATATGAGAAATGAGGTTAATACTTGTATTGCCTATGTCACAGGGTTGTCACATGCTGTAACATGCTATATCCTACACAATAAAGCATCATATAAATGTGAGTTATTATCATGGGAATACAACCTATGCCATGGATGTGCTGGAATCTGAGAGGTTGCCATGAAACCACACAGTAGAGGCAAGTCCTGATTTCAAAAGAGATATTAGTATGACTTTTTCCTGACTAAACATTCCATACAACAGGGACTCAAAATAACTGCTACATCAGTCATCAGACTGCTGATTACTGTCATCACTACTGAGATCCGAGGCCACTGATGACAACCTGAAGCCAGTTTCTCTTATTCACCAGCATCAGTGGCCAGATTGAGGAAATGGAAGAGATAGCAAGGAGTCTTAAGAGCAAGGAACAAAAAGATTTAAGCTGATGGCACACCAGGGAAGCAGGGGATGGAGCATCCAGGAAAGACATCAAATAGAAATAAGAGGGATAGGGGGTACCAAAAGGGAAACCCATCTATGACAACATTTCCCTTGGGTTAATACAAAGACTAAAGCCCCCATAATACCATAAGCATCACAAAAACTGTATTTTAAATACAGTGCTTTAGAATCACTCACTAGTGAACTCCTTTGGCTCTAAGCACTAAGCAAAGTGACAACGGATTTGGTTTTGAAATCACCAAATGACCAGTTAAAGCACAACTTTCATTGGAGCTTATAAATTAAAGGAAAATTCAATGAACTGTGCAAACAGGAAAATCACTGAATTGAACAGAATCACTTGGAAATAAGACTTCAGTAGATGGAGCTCTCCCCTCTGAATTGGTGCTGAACCACAGATCTTACAAATCTATGTTTTTGGAAATACAATCTTTTAGATGAATTGCAACACAGAGGTTCTAAACATTCGCACTGATTAAAATGCCAATCACCCTTTTCCTAAAAGCAGTGGCATTAACTCCAATGAACGTGCCACATTCCAACAGTGAATAATAGTATTATTAAACACAGAACGAGCATCAGCAATGCCTCTGGCATTTCTAGAGAGTAAGATGTGGCCCTTGCCTAGTAGTTTGCAATCAAGATTACTACTGCTATGAAATAGCTTTGACAATAAAGCCCTGCTTTGGAATCTCACTTTAAAAAGGGGGAGGGATGACTCTGAACTCAATCTTTGTAAAATTCAATCTTTGGAATTTAATGTTAGTTGCTAATTAGTTTTCTATTGAAAAGTTTCATTAAGTCAGTAAATATGACTGATTCTCACTGTCTTCTATGGCTCATCATACCCATACATGATAGCCAGAATCCCATGAATTTATATTCATGCCTGGGTACTATTTTAATAAGCTAACTCAAAAAGGATTTAATTTTATACCTTAGGATTTTTTTTTATTGACATTCAATTGTTCAGCTGCCAAATCAGTGTTGGCTGTCACCTCAGGCAAAGGCTAAAAATTTATTCCTGGATATCTAGAAAGAAACAGATGCCATACCAAAGTCAAAAGGTCATTATAAAAACTTAGATGGAAAGATACAGGGATTCATAAGTAAAAGGGAGGGGGAAGGAAAGAAACATAAAAATATTTAGATCTCATGAGAATGAAGCAATATATCCTATCTTAGGAAACTGTTCTCTTGCAAAGCTCCATTTCTTATCCTAAAAATACCTCCAACATACAAAAGATTGGCTAAATCGTTTAAAAATCTTGCCGAAAAAGTGCTTGATGTGCAAAAACTAACACATTGTTCTGTCACTTTTGAAATGCAGTGAAAATCTAGACTAACTTGAACAAAGTAGCCAAACAAAGACACAGAAGAAGGAATTCCCATAAATAATTATGTTTATGTACCTTAAACATACACTTTAAGACTGAGTTCAACACTTTCCTTTCAAGTGTCATATGTAAAGATATGTTACATTATCCAGAAATAAAAACATTCAAGGCATTCAAAAACATTTTTTGAACATTTACTCCCTTTGTTATAAAAGGTAATAAGTACATATATGTAGTCACCTAGCTCACAGTCGAGAATTTCGGTCTGAACAGCTGAGCCTAGGTTCCACATACACTAGAATGTTCTACCTGACACTATGACTGACATGTTTTTCACTAAAATCAGCATATGGGCAGAAGCTAGGTATAGACCAACATCTCACACTGTATACCAAGAGAAGGTGAAAATGGGTGCATAATTTAAACATAAAGGGCAATACCATAAGCAAATTAAGAAAGCATGGAATAGTTTATCTGTCAGATTTATAGATAAGGGAAGAATTTAGGACCAAAGAAGATATAGAGAGGGTTACAAAATATAAAATAGACAATTCTGAATATATAAAATTAAAAAGGTTTTGCATAAACAAAACCAATGCAACCAAAATTATAAGAGAAGTATAAATTGGGGGGGGGAATTTTGCAAAAAGTATCTCTGATAAAAGCTTCATTTCTCATATATATATATTAAGAACTGAGTGAAATTTATAAAAATACAAGTCATTCCCTGACTGATAAATGGTCAAAGAATATGAACAGGCAGTTTTTTAAGAAATCAAAGCTATCTATAGACATATAAAAATGCTCTAAATCACATACTGATTAGAGAAATACAAATTAAAACCACTCTGAGGTACCACCTCACTCCCTACCATAGTGGCTAATATGCCAAAAAAGGAAAATGTTGGACACTGGAAAAGATGTAGGAAAAATGGGAGCCTAATGCACTACTGGTGAAGTTTTGAACTGATCCAACACTCAAGAAAGCAATTAGTAAGGATGCCCAAAGGGGTATAAAACTGTGCACTCTTTGATCAGCAATACCATGGCTAGGTTGACATTCCAAAGATATCCCAAAAAAGGGAAAAGTACGTATCAGTACAAAAATATTTATAGCACCTCTTTTTGTGGTGGCTAAGAATTGGAAATCAAAGGGATGCCCACAAATTGGGGAGTGGCTAAACAAGCTGTGGCATATGATTGCAATGGAATATTATTGTGCTGTAAGGAATAGTAAGCAGGATGACTTCAGAAAAACCTGGAAAGATTTATATGAACTGATGCATAGCAAAGTAAACAGAACTAGGAAAACCTAGTACATGGTAACAACAATATTGTTCAATGAAGAACTGTGAATGACTTAGCTATTTATAGCAATACAATGATCCAAGAAAATTCCAAAGGACTAATGATGAACCATACTATCCACCTCCAGAGAAAGAACTGATATTGACTGAATACATATTAAGGCATACTATCTTTCATTTTCTGTCATTTTTTTCTTTTGAGTCTTTTTACACAAAATGACTAATATGGAAATGTTTTACATAATTACACATGTATATAACCTATACCTGATTGCTTACCATCTGAGAGGAGGAGGGGGGGGAAGGAGGGTGGAACAGAATTTGGACTCAAAACATTAAATAAAAATAAAAATTTAAAACAAAACAAACCCAGCATTCTTTCCTGACCTTGGAGATAAATCCCCTATAATTTGTCCATGATCTACACCTGAAGATGCCTCTGTAGGGGTATTTGATGTTAATTTTTTGTACAAATACTTTTCCTGAGAAGTCAACATATTTTTAGATGGAGTGGAAAGACTGCCAAATTGTTCTATTTCTGAAGTCCTGAAAATAGTATATCTGTGGATATACAACCCAAGAGAGCACCTGGTAAGCATTCAGCACAAAAAAGAGAATGTGCTAAATGTACTGAGAGGTACTAGGAAAAGCACTGGAATGGAAAGTGTATATAATGTGAGTGCATAACTAAGAATATATTTATTTTTAATGAAGAGATTCCAAGATGTTATTCATAGTCTAATTATAAACTACTGAAGATAGCACAGCGGCAAACATGATCCAAGGAGGTAATGTCATCTATAGAAATCAAGTCATGAATGTATAATCCTATTTGTCTTAAATCAGAAAACTTCAGAGTTGGAAGAGATCTCTGAGGTCATCTATCTTAACCCTCCCTAACTGCAGAAGGAATTCTCCCTACAACATTCTTGGTGAGCAATCATCATTGAGCCTGTGACTGAAATGACTACCTCCTGTGCTAGCCTATTTCACTTCTGGATAGCACTAAGCATTAGGAAACATTTCCTCATATAGTTTTTAATTTTTAGAATGTTAATTTTAATTTGAAGAATGATATTCTCAATCTACCATCAGTAGGGAGGACATGTACTTTGGCCCATTTTTTGGAGACAGAGGCAGAAGAAGTTAGACATTGTCCAATTTAGTCACAGGAGCTTTCCCTCTTTATGACTCAGTATGCAAAGTCTGCAAGAAACAAATACAGTGAAACCACAGGAGGTTCAAATCTCCAACAAAAGAAGAACTAAGAATGTTGTTTAGTTCCTTTAAAACTGAGAATCTTCAGGTCTTACTCTGATGATTCCTCATGGTGCAAAGGTAACTCTGGGTTCTCAGAGGTTATGTGAAAGAGAATTGTCAGTCTGACTGATGAAGCCAAAATGGTTCTGAGTATGGGCCTGGCAAATGATTTTATGTCTACCATCAAAGGACCTGTCACCATAAGGTTGGTAGTTAGATAATGAATTTTATTTTTCATTACAACAGCTCACAAACATAACCTACAAAAGTGGGGATAAGTTGCAATATGCCTTGATGGATAGAATCTCTATAGTGATGAAACCACAGAACTTCGGAATTACTGAAATTTAAATTTACTTCTGCTGACGTAGATATTTTCATATAACCCCACCTCCCTCTTTTTTTGATCCATAAAAAATTAGAAATAACTCTAAAGCTATGATTGGAAAGAATGAAAAATAGGAGAGAGAACAAATAATGTATGTATGTACATATGTGCACATAAACACCAAAACAGACAGACAGACAGACACACACACACACACACACACACACACCTACCTACCTCCAACTTAAAGCTCCTCATTCATTTGGTTAAATGACCTTGAACAAATATCTTCAATTCTTCTACTGTAATTCCAGCCCATAGGCATATTTTCCTATATAGTATTTTTTCCCTTCCCTCCTACCAGTTCCAAAAGAGATGCCAGAACTGATATTCTGTGAGTTTTAAGCAGCATAAGTAAGTCTCTGACCTCCCATGAAACACATGCCTAACTTGTTAACATAACTATTTCAAATTAACTATTCACAGGCCATTTTAAAAATCTATTTAAAAGGTATATTTGCTGGACAATTACTCAGTAGAATATCCTTTCTGGGTGGTAGGGACAGGGCAGAAGAAACAAAGAAAAAGTAGAGCAAGAAATACAAAACATAAAACAAAAAGTTCAAATATCAATCATTCCTTAGGTACCATGGAAATAAGGGCACAATATCTTCTCCTTGTCTCTCTGACTGGAAAAAACTTATCAGGTGTCACTTTTCTGAAAGCAATACCATAAGGATAAACTAATTAACAAGCATAAACCTCCTAAAAATGTGAAGCTCTCAAAATGCAGCTACCAAGAT
Organism: Pseudocheirus occidentalis; assembly: GCA_028646575.1. Classification (NCBI taxonomy): domain Eukaryota; kingdom Metazoa; phylum Chordata; class Mammalia; order Diprotodontia; family Pseudocheiridae; genus Pseudocheirus; species Pseudocheirus occidentalis. The sequence goes on along the minus strand of JAQQSW010020539.1, from coordinate 2,687 downwards.
TCTCCACAAAGTCCAGCAGTTTCAAGTATTTTGATTCAAATTCCCTGGTCAGGTCAATTACAAACAGAGCCATGAAGCATGGAGTATTTCAAACATTCCTTGTGGCCAAAGAGAAAGTTCCTTCGAATACCAACTCCCATGGGTAATTAAACTATATAGAAAAAAAGAATGACTTGAATGGTCATAGTTATGTGCCACATTAGTTAGTTATGTGCTAAATGTCTGATTAAAGCCAGCTAAAATATTCTACAGTAAAAAAAAAAGGTTGTATCGGGGCAACATGAGGAGAAGGCAATAAACGCTAGTCTCAGTGATCTCAAGAAAAATAACAATAAAAATGCACAAGAAAATAAAAGGAAAAAACAAAAAAGGAGAATTCTCTGACCATTTCTGAAAAATTTTGTAGCTCAGCAATAAAAGAGCCTCCAGCATCACCTGCTTCTCCCAGCTGACAGTACTCTACATGACTGCTTTCAGAAGATTGGGGAGTGGGGGGAACGGGGAAAGTCCTCTGAATTTCCAAGGAAAGCTGCAGTGTGTGATGCTGACATTCATATGCATAATTCTGCTCTCACTAGTAAAACAGACATGGTTCAGAAGAAAAAACTGCCACAATGAATTAGGACAGAGCATCAACTGAAATTAGCACAAGAGAATGGAATTGTGACAGAAGCAAGAAGAGAATGTGGCTAGAAAGTGAATGTTTTTAGGAGACCATCAAAATGGTGGCCAGTGAAGAAAAGGCAGTTCCAAATCACTGCAGTAAAGTGAGATCATCCTGTTACTGTATTTTAGCTAAACATTTATAAATCAGCAAGTTTATTTTTAAATCCCTTATGAGCAACGGGGAGAGCCAAGCTTATGAGTAAGAACAACAATGATTGATCAATTTACTAACCTACTGGGAGGTTTATTGGATTTTGATTACACTTCTCTTCTCATGCAGCCCTTCCAGATAGCTAGAGCAAAGGAAATAGCCTGTACTGATTACCTGAGCTAGATCAGAAGGATCTTTCAGTGCAATGAATTAAGTGGTGGGTTTTGCAAAGGTAAAGAAAAAGAAAAAAAGGAGAACTGTTACCTGATTAATCCTGACCACATTAAAAAACAAAAACAAGCCCCCACCTAAAAGAAGTTGTGACACTGAATGGAAGTATTATGAGAGAACAGAAGTGCTCAGAAAACAAAGGTGCTCTCTCTTGTGAACTTGGGGTTGATGTATACTGGATTTATTTTAATTTTTCACATGATGGAAACACTGACTATGCCCTTTGCATTTGTTTGTCTTCGCTAAACCAAGAGGTGAAGCTCTCCATTTCTCTTATTTGGTGGATCACCAGTAACTTGCTAAGCTTTCCAAAGGAAAATAATGATTCAACCTTAAAGTGATATATGAATGTAAGCTAATGAGTCAAAGTGGAATCAGTTAGAAAGGTGGGTTGGGAATAGCAGAATGGGTGAATTCCCTTGACTCAGCAGGTCAAACTAGAGACAGACGACAAGGATTATTGGAAAGAGCACGTTAGATTTGAATTCCACTTCTGTTACTTTACTATTCAAGTCTTGACTTGAATTTTAAAGTATGGGGCCCTACTCATGAAAAAACTCTACCAATACAAACTGGCAGCTGTTCTGAACTGTATTAGTCTTGGAGGCAGTGAGAGAACAGAAAGATTAGTTGACTTACCTCAGGTTACAACACCACTCTGTTAGAGGCAGGACAGGAACCCAAATCTTCCTAAGTCCAAGACCAGCTCTCTAGTACTCCCCTCTTCCTCACTTCCTCTCATAAATAAACCCTACCAAATAAGCTCAATTATGTAGTAACTACAGGAAAATAGGAAATGAGACTATTTAAAGAAGTACGCTTCACAATCCGGTAGCAAATCTTTGAACCTAAAAGTAAAGAAATTTCAGGGGCCAGGAAAGTCCAGGAGGAAATTGATAAGGCTCAATCAGACCCAAGTTCCCAGAGACTGGTTAGGTCTTTAATGAACAAAGATTGTTTCAAGAAGCAAAGTGTACAGAACCATTAGAACATTGTACACAGTAACAGCAATACTGCATGATGAAGAACTGTGAATAACTTAGCTATTCTGAGCAATACAATGAACCAACACAATCCCAAAAGACTCATGATGAAACATACTATCCACTTTAGAGAAAGTACTGATATTGTCTGAATGTGGACTGAAGCATGATATTTTTCACTTTCTTTCATTCTTTTTTTTGTCTTTTTGTAGAAAAATCACTAATATGGAAATGTTTTACATGATTGCACATGTATAACCTACATCTGATTACTTACCATCTTAAGGAGTGGGGAGGGACAGAATATGGAACTCAAAACTTTTTTAAAATGTTAAAAAAAATTGTTTTAACATGTAAGTGGAGGGCAAAATATACATACATATTAAAAAGAGTGTTTCAAGAAGATTGTCATGTATCATGTATTCAGTGTAAGGACTAGAATTAAAAATGAACCCTAAAATCATACACAATATATCTTTTTCTAAGAGAAAACAAGTATCTTTCAAGTCAAATGTGTCTTCATTTATAAAGGATCGGTCGTTTTTTTTCTCCTAGCAGAAACCACAATGACTCAATTGATTTGGGGTTTTTTTCCTCACCATCATCATTCTCCCTAATGTCATTCCACATCATTCAAGATCAGGGGCCACTCACTT
>JAQQSW010020538.1:0-10831 GCA_028646575.1 Pseudocheirus occidentalis | reverse complement strand
AAAAAAAAAAAAAAGACAGAGCCAGACTAGAAAGCCTTTGAAATCCCTCTTAGCTTTGAATCTATACTCGTGAAAGTAACCCAGTGCTCTGAATTTTTACTGATTAAAATTTCTCTTTAAAATCTACCTTTTCAATATTCTTTTCTCTCAGTGTTTTGCTTTGACAAGCCAATCTAACAAACTAATTCCCAATAAGGTGTTAATGTTGGATAACAGTGTGGAATATTCTCTCTCTCAGGGCATATGCACATTCCCTTCTGACCTCAGCTTCCAACTTTTTAGACTTTGCTGCCATGTCTCAACTGTAGTCTCATCCTGGAATTCCCTTTTCTCTCATTGATGGATTTCTTCCAAGTTCTCCATTTTTGGGAAGAACCCAACTCCCCAACACTCCTCTTCCTTCCACTCTTGACCTCTCCTGTTCCCTTTTCAGTACCCTTATGAGTGCTATCTTTCACCCATTAGAATGTAAGTTCCTCAAACTAAGTACCTAAAAATCTGCCTTGGTCAGGACCCATACTCCTAGGCTGGCTCCAATACATCCGGCATGTATACTGTGGAATTGGAGGATGGAGGCACCCAGAAGGTCACTGTTTGATTTACTGACTTAATTATAATATGATGATATCATCACTTGTTGTTTTGTCCAAGGGCATCAAGATGTCTAGTTCTGGATCATTGTACTGTCCAGTTTTTGTATGATATAAAGGGAATTGATCACCAAAGGGGAATAAAAAACGTAATTTCCTTCAGGGCAGAGATTGCCTTCTTGCTCGTGTTTATCCTCAGCACAGTTTCTGGCACTTTAATAAATGCTTGTCTTGTCTTAATGTACTACCCCTCTTAGCTCACACACACTTGGATTTTAATGGAATCTTCCTGCCCTCAACCCAAAGGGAAGACTAATGCTGGATATATATGAAACATCAGAGGACCAATTAGGGAAATGTACTTGGGTTGACAGGCCTTTTGAAGCTTGTAAAGCATGATCGTGCTGGTAAATGTTTAATTACTAGCTCTTTAGGGGGGGGGAAATGTACACATGATGCACTTTTAAGCTTAATCTGCCTTCTTAATATTTTCTTCATCACTTTTCTTTTATTCTAGACAATCAACAAAAGAATACATCAAACCCTGATTTGGTTTGCCTTTCTGAGATGTAAGTGCTCACAATGAAAATTTAACATGGCTCCCTTGAGCCTTTACTCATGGCTCCAGCAAGACACTGCCTTGAAGTCACAATCCCAAAATAGTAGTCTACTCCATCTATGACTCAAGTGAAAGACATCGGGTACTTTAAATTATTGCCTCACTACCAGACATCCTCCTCTACCGCCTTTCCCTATAAAGGACCTGAATTGGTAGGCTAAAATGGAATTATCTAAGCTACTCTTGGAGAGAATGGTCTAGTCTAGAATGTATGTGGTACTTAAAAGGTTTACAAAGGGCTTTATTAATATTCTGTCATATGATCCTTGCAACAACCCGGGGATATAAGTACTGTTGTTACTCCCAATTCACAGAAGAGGAAAGGGAGGCTGAGAGAAGTTAGGTGATTTGCCCGGGGTCACACAGGTAGTAAGTGTACCAGGCAAGATTCGAAACTCAGTTCTTCCTCACTCCAAGTCCAGACATTTATTGACTTGAGTATCTCTCTCTTTTTTTTTTTTTTTTTTTTTGGAGAGGGGAAGGCAGGGCGGTTGGGATGATATTGGGATCCCAATATAATTAAGCAGTAAAATTAACCCTAAGGAGTGCTGAACACTATAATCTATTAAATTTATAATGTATATGTTACAAACCCTTATCTCTTGGCACGGGAAGAAAAGTCTCTTTTCATGTGTTTTAAATGTTTAATTTGTCTTTGTCAACTGTTAAATAGGCTTTTGTTGGTCGTGGTCTATTTATTGGAAATTCAATTGAGAGGGAAATGCCTATGAAGGGGGAGCATCCTAAAGAAGGGAGGCCTTTTGCCAGAGCGCTACAGCATCTGACTGTAGGCTCAGAGCTAAAAAAAGGAGATCAAATTGCAGGGGCTCTGATACAATTTCCTAGAGCATAAAAGGAGAATTTATAACAGGATAACCTATGCAATGAGATACTGGGGAGCAAACGGGAGAAGCTGGACAATCCTACTCACCACACCACAACACCTTTGCTAACAATGTGGAGAATTTCAAGGAAAGGCTAAAAAAACCATTAGGCTAACGTCTAGGAAAGAGGTCATGAGTGTCTGAGCCGTCATGGTAGCAGTGAAAATGCTAACTCTAAAGGTAGAGTTGCCAGGCCTAGGAAAGTATCCAGAATGGAAATATCATATGTAGAATCAAGAACAGCTAAATGGTACAGTGGATAGAGCACTGGGCCTGGAGTAAGGAAGACCTGAATTCAAATCCAACCTCAGAAACTAGCTGTATGAACCTAGGCAAGTCACTTAATCCTGTTTGCCTCAGTTTCCTCATCTGTGAAATGAATTGGAGAAGGAAATGGCAAACCAATCCAGTATCTTTGCCAAGAAAATCCCAAATGGGATTGTGAAAAGTCGAATGTGACTAACATGATTTAACAACAAAAGAGTCAAGAATCATAGTTCAATAATCAGCAGAATTGATACGTACATGGAGTTTTATAATTTGCAAAAGATTTTAATATATCATTTCATTTATTCATCACAATATTCCTTTCAGAGAAGTAATACAGGAATTGTTACCCCTGTGTCGGGGTGAGGAAAGCGGTTCCCTATATCATGAAATTGTAGATCTACACCAAAAGAGAAAAAGCCACCAAGCACCATGCAAACGTGAGTTATTGTGATTTGGCAAGAGTTCCATAGCACAGAGCATGCCATCCTGAGAGACCGGTGATGACATGAACAGAATACAGAAATCAGGAAGAACAAAAGATCTTGGAAGCAAATTTGGGATTTTAACCTGGAGTATTACAATTTTGTGATGCCCACAAGACCTCTGGACAGACACGTCCGGTAGGCAGTTTGAAATTTAGGTCTGGAATCTGGCAGGAAGGTCAGGGTTAGAAAGACCAATCTGTGTAGAGGCAGGTGCAGTAGCGTATCAGATTGCCAGAGAAGGTAGGGAAAGAAAAGAACAGCGAGCAAAACTCTGGCAAACGCCCACATTTAATTTGTACAAAATGTGTCTAGGCAGGCAAATTGAGGTTGTATTTGCTGGGGAGTAATCTCTAGAGTTTCACTAGTGAGGTGATGCGTTTTTATTTCTGTTGTTATTGGGTTGTTTGTTTGTTTTGGAGGGGGAAAGTCAGGGCAATTGGGGTTTGATTTCTTTTTCTTTTTTGTCTTTTTGGAGGGGGGGAAGGCAGAGCAATTGGGGTTAAGTGACTTGCCCAAGGTCACACGGCTAATACTTGCCAAGCATCTGAGGTCAAATTTTAAATGGAATCTTCCTGACTCCAGGGCCACTGCTCTATTCACTGCACCACCTAGCCGCCCCCTTTCTGTTTCTATCTTGAGGATTGTTTTTCTAGATTAAATGCAAGGTTTATTGTTGTTGTTATTCTTGGGGGAAGGAGGGGTTCATTGGAGGGGTGTGCTTGCATTTTGCTTCTAGTACAAACCTGGCCTTATAGCCAAGGAAATAAGGCTATTAGTACAATATACTAAAATGAAAAAAAAATCCAATCTTGTCATATTAATTTTGTTGCATCATTATCTTTCCACCTTCTTCACACCTTGAGTCCCTTGCTACTTTGGTTATCAAGTAGCTGCCTGCATAATTTATCCCTCTGAGTCCTTCACAAGGACATAACAGTGCTTCTGAAAACAGTCAACAAAAGGAGACAGGAAGGAGGGAGAAGACCATGAATATTTTAGTTCAGTAGAGGGAAGCTCAAACAAGTGGTGGGTGGTGTCAATGTCAATTTCACCCCAATTTGCACTCTGCAAACTGAAAACAATAAGGCTGCCTTTGGGATTGGGATCATGGCTGTGGAGGTTTCTTTTTAAGCCTGAGAGTGTCCCTTGTTGGCAGAATGGAAAAAACTGTCTTCAGGTCCCTCTCACAGGGTCTGCGTTAGAGCTTAAGACTGCCTCTTTTGTTTACTGGAGCAGAATTGCTGTCCCCAGAGCTGGTGGCCTATGTTTGCTGATGGCTTCCTCTGCAGGGGATTTAGTACTGAGTCCTTAGAGATCTTCTAGTCCAGGGATTCCTAATCTCTTTAGTGTCATGGATCACTTTGGTACCCATCTTTTCTCAGAATTGTCTTTGAAATGGATAAAAGAAAATAGGATTACAATAGAAACCAATTATACACAGAGTGTCTAATAAAAATCTTAGTGCAGTGTTAAGACTTTTGGAACAACTCCCATATTGAAATAGTTTATCTATCTATCTATCTATCTATCTATCTATCTATCTATGCCAGAAATTTTCTCTTAGAGTAGAAATGAAGGACTTCAAGGGCTTTCAAGACTCCCTTCTTTGTTCTTAGAGAACAGGAGCCTTTGTTTTTATTTTGTTTTAGTTTAATATATTTAACACCTGAAAGAATTGATAGAGGGCTAACTTTGGAGTTAAGAAACCCTAGATTCAAGTCCTGTCCCTGACACATGTTGACTGAGTGACCATAGGCAAGTGACAACTTCTCAGTACCCTTTAAACTTGCCAATTCTCCAAAACTACAACTTGTTAAAGGATTGCTTATCTTCCTTGTCAGATGGAGTTTCTGAAGTGGGAATTCCTTGGCTAATGAAATCACTGGCTTCCCTAAAAAAGAATCCCCACAATACCATTAAGCTCACATTGAGGAATATTACTGTGCTGTACGAAATGATGAATGTGATGAATATGGAGAAGCATGGGAAGATATACATGAACTGATACAGAGTGAAGTAATCAGTCAAGAGAGCAATATGTACAACTGCTACAATGTAAATAGGAAGAACAATCAGAAAAAACAAAAGTAAATGTTGCAAAATTATAAGGTATGTCTTGAAAGAAGAGATATGAGAAAACTCACCCCTTTGCAGAAGTGGGAGGTACACAAGTCTTGAAAGTTGTACATATTTTCAGACTTTTTCAATGTATTGACTGGTTATGCTGATTTTTTTCTCTTCCTTTTCTAGTCTTTTTAAAAATACTGTTTAGGGGGTGTCTAGGTGGCGCAGTGAATAGAGCACCCTCCTGGAGTCAGGAGGATCTGACTTCAAATCTGGTCTCAGACACTTAACACAAAAACTAGCCATATGACCTTGGGCAAGTCACTTAACCCCAATTGCCCTACCTCTCGCCCTCCAAAAAGCAAAAACAAACAAACAAAATACTACTTATTATATGAGATGGTTCTCTGGAAGGGGAAAGGATATGGGGGAAAACATGGTAATAAAAAACCAAATGTATCAATAAAACCTTTTTTAGAAAAGGCACAAGGTGCTTAATAGATGTTTGTTGAATTGAATTATTAATTTTAAAATGGGAATGTTGACATGCAGACGGACATATAGATACAAGTGCTTTAGATACAAGCACAACTTCCAGAAAAATCAAACCCAGAGGAAGACAGGAATACCTACCACAGTTCTCCTTATTCTTAACTTTGCAAGAAGTTCTATAACTTCTAGCTATGAGACCACATGGTAACCTAGAGAAAAGGCATATATTAAAAAAATAGACAACTTCAACTAAAAAGTGACCAGAACAATGCACTGGTTGCCAGGAAGTCAGAGTTCTATTTTGGGAGAAGTCACTAGCCCTATTTTTATCAGTTTCCTCCTTTGTAGCATATAGCATAAAAGTGACTCCTACACTTTCAGTTTATGCTGGAAATCTATGAATCTGCAAAGCAAGCTTTAGTGCAGATTCAAATTGTTCATCGATCCAAGGCTGTCTAATTTACAGTCCTGAATGCATTATCTATTGACTTAGCTTGTATTTTAAAATAATGAATCATTTCACATCTGTATGGCACTTTAAGCTTTATAGAGTCCTTTCCTTAAAACCATCCTATGACATAAGTATTATAAGCATCCCTATTCCCATTCTACAAATGAAGATGACACTCAGATAATGTACTTGCCTATGGTCACACACATAGTAGAGATCAGGGCCAGGATCTGAATTCACTACTCTTGATTACAGGTCTAAGACTCTTTCTGATATATCAACGTTATTTCTTAGTTACCTTGATTTCACTTTCAGAAACTAACACATATTATGACTGATTCATATATTGAAGGAATTATTGATGACTATGTAGATCCCTTCCAACTTGTTTTTACTTCTACAAATAAATGAATTATTTTTTAAAAAATTTTGAAGTCCTCATATAAAAGTAACTATAATGTGAAGAGGAAAATCCTAGATTTATAGCAGAGGCCCTTGGTTCACATTCCAGTTATACTGATTATTGCCTGCATGATCTTGGGCTTGTCAAATCCCCACACTATGCCTCAGTTTCTCCTTTTGTAAAATGAGAAAATTGGACCAGGTAATTTCTAAGGTCCCTTCCAGCTCTAAATCCTAAAACAGCATAAAATATACAATATTATTCAAATATATTGTAAGTATATTAAAGTATTAGACATTGTAAATATACAATATTACTCAATTCTTCACAGCCTTTCTTTTCTTTTTCCTTAATCTGAATCTCTTTCCTCCTTTCTTTCCCCTCTCCCTCTCCACCCTACCTTCATCTTTCTCATCCTCCAGTCTCATCACTGAACTTCCCAATTCCAGCTAACTTTATGCTTTTATATAGGACCCAAAGCAGGTTTTGAAATCCTTCTGCCTATTAGAATAGAATTAGATCTGATATCAATTTACTTAATCCAATGGTTTTCAATTCATATATATATATGTATATATACATGTGTACCTATATATGTATGTATGTATGTATGTATGTATTTAGTCTAATCACTTACTTTAAGCTAGGTGGAATAGACCAATCAATCCACTCTTATGTATAATATAGTTATATACATACACATATACACATGTGTGTATATATACATGTGTACCTAAATATATATATATATATATATATATGTCTACCCAATATAAACACTCAGTAGTCCCAATGCTGTTCTGCTTGTTTATGTCCTCTTCTGAATTTCTTTCTGTTCCTCTTTTGTGCTTATTTTAAAAATGATTTCATTAGCACTTGAAGGGTGTATGTAGGTATGTGTATGTCCATCTAGGTTATGCATATATTTATATAGCTTTGGCTAAATGCAGCTTACAGGGAATTGTGGATAGATAATTGTAGAATCTTGCCCACCCCTCTCTTTGATTTCTGCCTAGAAGGGAGGTGGAAAAAATGTCATAAGAATGGATGCTATATTCTCCTTAGAAATGGGGTATTTGAATTTATCTATCAGCCCTCCTAAGTATTACTAATCTAAAGGAAGTGATTTTTAGATTCAAGATGGTTCCCTGATTAATATCTCTTACTAAAAAAAAAAAAAGAAAAAATATCTCTTACTAGAGGAAGGAAATATTTTATATATGAGGGTATAATATCTCTTCCATATTATCATTATTTTCTATAATATTTCTCCCCTCCCCAAATAAAAGCCCTCCCTTGTAACAAATAAATAGATTCAAGCAAAACAAATCCACCAATTGGCCACACCTGAAAATGCATGCCTCATTCTGTACCTGTAGGCTATCACCTCTCTGCTCAAGTGAGAAGTGAGATTCTTTGGGAACACCTTATGAACTTGTGTCTCATCCTTGCACAAGAGCCATCCTGTTCTCTGCATCATTTTAACAGAAATATGTATTGCCAAAGTGAACACTCTATCAAACGTTTTCAAGGAATCAGATTCAGAGCTAGGAGGAACTCTTAAGGTCATTTAATCCAAGTCTCCTACAGATGAGGAAATCAAGGCCATGAGAGGTACAGTGAGCTGTTCATGGTCACAGAGGCCTTAAGAAGAGCCAGTATTGGGGCAGCTAGGTGGCAAAGTGAACCTGGAATCAGGAGGACCTGAGTTCAAATTTGGTCTCAGACACTTAACACAAAAAACTAGCCATGTGACCCTTGGGTAAGTCATTTAAGCCCAATTGCCCTACCTTCCCCCCTCCAAAAAGCAAATTTAAAAAAAGAGCCAGCATTAAAAACTAAGTCCTCTGATTCTAGATACAGAGCTCTTTCCCCTTGCACCATGCTCTAAACAACAACAATAACGAAGTTATCACCAATCAGAAAGCAAAGGTGAAATTAAAGTTGACTTATTTTCATCATGAACAATCAATCAAGAAGCATTTATTAAGAGTCTACTTTGTATCAAGTATTGTGTTAGGTTTTAGGGAGATGGAGACAAAAATGAAATAGTCCCTGCCCTCAAGGAGCTTACGTTCTATTAGAGGAGATGCAATGGGAACAAAATCCTATATACCCATGTAAGTTAGGTTGGTTTTTCCTTTCATTGAAAGGTATTGAAATTACAGAAACATATCACAAACCCCCTACTCAGTAAAACTGAAAATATTAAGAAATATTTTCCTCTAACCTTTTCAGAAGTCTAGGAAAAGTTGTTGGAAAGATGTGATAGGTTAAGGATAGAAAGATTTACAGAAATGGATTCAGAGAAATAAACCCTTTTTAACAAAGTGTAATTCCTGTCTTCCTTACTTCATTGCCTTTCTCAACCAAAGCAATTTGGTTATTGACCCATCTAAGAGCAATTTCTTCTTTACCTGCTCACTAAAGTGACTGGATGCACCCCTCTCCCTTGAGTTCTCAATGGAAGGGAGAAAGTTCTTCTCTCTTGGTATAGAGGAGAATGGAACATAAGGGGACAGAATGGTGACTTGGTGCCTCTTCAGTTCTAGAAGATTAACTCTAGACTGTATTTTAACAGCTTTCACTCATTCAAGATTTCTATGAATGTTACACAAATTGTCTTGGGGCAGAGAGTTGTGTCAGGGGGCATGAGGGTCGATGCCAGTTTGAACATTTCTCTCTCCAAAAATGGCTTGGATAGAAGTTAACGTTAATTAAATAAAGTTGTTTTCCTTCTGACTTGAAGCTAAATTATAGAGCATCCATATTAATGTTTTCTTTGACAAAGCCATCCTTGGGCTTTCATCAGTTCCAGGACTAAAGGCTCAGGCTACTGACACTATTTCCTGGTTGCCTTAATGCAAAATAGCATGAGGAACTCCAGACATTCTATGATACTCAGAGAGTAGATTGCAATGGCCAATCAGGCAGGAGGATTTTGCTCAGCTGACATAACTTAGGGAGTCCTCAATGCACACCCCTATTAAACATCCTTCTTCTGCTGCAGTTACATAAATCTCCTTTGTTAACTATTGAATGACTTACAAATGTCTCATTTCATTCTACTATCAAATATAAAACCACCAGGGGACTGTGCTGAGTGAGGTCCAGCCCAGAATAGGGGACAACATGCATGTGTATAAGTTTGTGTATCAAGGCTAGGTTTTCTGACTTGGAAGAATGATGCAAAGTGACACAGAGGAAAGTCTGCAGTATTTGGAATTGGAGGATCTGGAACAGATTCCTGGCTTTGCCACTTACCACCTGTATGACCTTGGGCACTTGACCTTAACCTTTCTGATCCTTTTCTGTAAAATAAAGGAGCTGGATAGAGAATGTCTAAGATCTCTTCCTGCTTTGATCCTGCACAGAAACATGGTTAAGGGGGTGAGGTGGTGAGTGAGCCACCTGTCTCCTGGATTTTACAAAGTGGATTTTCCTTACAGTCCAAGAGACTCGTCTCACTGCCATTACAGACATAATCTCAATTTCACAGTGTACAACCATAGGTACTTTTATATGTAGAAAATTGATTCCCCAAGAGCTGGCTCTGAGGGCATGTATTGACAAACCTTGGCCTGCTCCCTTTGGCTCTCCATCTTTCTGCCCTGTCCACGGCTTCCAGAGGAGCTTGTGTGGCCTGACAATTAATCAAGTCCTGTGGCTGCTCAGATCTACCCCTAAGAGTACAGAGAAATGTGTTTTCTTCCTCTATATTAACTGTACAGAGTTTCCCTCTGGTCTTGTGGTTGTCTACTCTCCACCTGAAGTCCCAGAATAAAGATAAAGTGCTATCTTTTGGTGAAATTCAAAATAAATCTCTTTTAAGACTGAAAATATTAATGTCACTTTCAGATCTGTGCTAGAAAAGAACACAGTGTTTTACATCTTCTGCAGAGCACTGTAAGTGCAATGAAACGATGACATCTTAATATGTGATTCTGTAAAGCAGGCTTTAGAATAGGTTCAAATTATTAACCAGTCCAAGATTTTCAAACCTAGGTGAATTTGGTGGGTTTTTTTCATTGTTACAATATCAATATGGTAATCGCTTAAATGCTTTTTCATTCATTCATCCATACTACAGAAATATTTAGAATTCATATTGTATTAAAGTAAATGAACTACTTAATCTCTTGCGCAATTATTTAGATTCGAGATCGAAGCTTTATCCCACTTTTCAGAAGGACAGGGGTATCAATTATGTCATAATAAACATATATGTCTTTAAATTACAGATGATAATGCTGTCAAAATATTAGGAGACACCCTGTTTTCCAGAGCTAAGGCCAAGCAAGCAGGCTGTGCCCTGAGCTTGGCATAACAACAATCCTATGCACTCACCTAAGCTCAGACGAATACCAACAGAACCAGACATGAAGCCCTGCTGTGAACAAACTTTTTGTCACTAGATAACCTTGCCTCACTCATTCCTGTTGCTACACTATGGTGTTTGACCCTTTGTCTAACCATAAGCATATAAATCAAGTTTCTGTCACACCAATGCAGGTCCCCCTGCTGGGGGTGGGGTCCCTGCACATCTGCCTCATCTGCCCCCTTGCTTTCAAGC
>JAQQSW010020537.1:0-10831 GCA_028646575.1 Pseudocheirus occidentalis | reverse complement strand
CATGTAGTTAATAACAACAACAACAACAACAACAACAACAAATAATAATAATAATAATAATAATAATAATAACCTTTTAAACATTTTATTATAGAACATTAAATTCTACATTCTTTCCCTTCCTCCCTCATCACCCACCTCCACTGGAAGGACAAGCAATTCAATACAGGCTGTACTTGTGTAATTACGAAGAACATCTCCACAGTGGAGATATTGCTAGAGACTAATTATATGTCCTTTCTTCCTGTCTTTCCCCATCCCTTGTTCCAGTCTCTACCCTGTCCCTGTCCCTCTACAGAAGTGTGTGCTTCCATCAACCCTCCCCTCCCCTCCGTCATCCCACCTCTCATCCCCATCTCCCCTCCTCTCCTGTGTAGCAAGATACCCAGTTTAGAGCTTATGTCAAATTCATATGAGAGTAAGATTGACCCTTTCCTTTTGCCTTCCTGTTCTTCCCCTCCATTGTAACAATTATCCCTAGCCTCTTCTATATGAGATGATTAACCCCATTCTGCGTCTCCCTTTCTCCTCTCATTCTATTCCTCTCCCATCTCAGAATTTCACCTTTTAAACTATTGTCCCTTCCTATTCAATTGATCCTGTGCCCTCTATGTACACATAATATACACATACTCAGATATGTGTTCATACACATATATAAACCCTCCTACATAGACATAGGTGTATATATACATACATACATACATGCATATATATATATATACACACATTATTCACACATTACACACACACACATTTGTATTCCCTTCACCTATCCTCATACTGAGAAAAGTTTTATAAGTCACAATTATAGTTTTTCCATGTTGGTATGGAAATAGTTCAATTTTGATAAGTTCCTTATGATTTTTTTTGTATATTTACCTTCTCATGCTTCTTGTGTTTGAGTGTCAAATTTTCTTTTCAGTTCTGGGTTTTTCTGCAAAAATGTTTGAAAGCCCTCCACCTCACTGAATGACCATATTTTCCCCTGGAACATTATACTCAATTTTGCTGGGTAGGTGATTCTTGGTTTTAATCCTAGCTCCCTTGATGTCTGGAATATAATATTCCAGGCCCTGCGATCTCTCAGTGTAGAAGCTGTTAGATCCTGTGTTATCCTGATAGTGTTTCCACATAATTCAAATTGCTTCTTCTTGGAAGCATGTAATATTTTATCCTTTATCTGGGACTCTGGAACCTGCCTATACCATTCCTGGGAGTTTTATTTTGGGGATCTTTTTCAAGAGGTGATCAATGAAATCTTTCAAGTTCTATTTTGCCCTCTGGTTCCAAAATCTCAGGGCAATTTTCCTTGAGAATTTCTTGTAGGAGGCTTTCTAAGTTCTTTTCCTGATCATGGCTTTCAGGTAGTCCAACAATTTTTAAATCGTCTCTCCTGGATCTAGTTTTCAGGTCCGTGTTTTTTTAAGGAGATATTTCACATTGCCTTCTATTTTTTCATTTTTTGGATTCGTTTAATAGTATCTTGATTTCTCATAAAGTCATTTGCTCCACTGTAATTCTGAAAGAATTATTCTCTTCAGTGAGCTTTTGAGATTCTTTTTCCATCTGGCAAATTCGACTTTTTAAGGCATTCTTCTCCTCATTGGCCTTTTGGGCCTCTTTTGCCACTTGAATTAATCTATTTTTAAGGTGTTATTTTCTTCAGTAAGATTGTTGACTCTCTTTTCATGATTTTCTTGCATCATTCTTATTTGTCTTCCCAATTTTTCCTCTACTTCTCTAATTTGGTTTTCAAAATCCTTCTTAAACTTGTCTGGCTTGTAGGTAGTCTTCATGTTTCTTGGAAGCTTTTGGTGTGGGATTTCTGACTGTGTTGTCTTTCTCCCGTTCAATTCTTTGATCCTTTTTGTCCCCAAAAAAAGGATTCTAGAATTCAGTTGCTGTTCTTACTTTGCTTCCTTTGCCTGCTCATGTTGCCAGTGAATTACTTGATTTTTTTTAGCTCTGTGGAACTCTGCTTCCAAGGGGGAAAGCTCTGTCCCAAGTCTCTGGGGTTTTTGCAGCTGCCAGAGCTATTGGGAGGGCACTGTGTTTTTTAGCTGCCCCCACCGGCTTTGGCTCACTGAAAACGCACCCCAGGACCACCACCCAAGAACATGATCTGGATCTGGGCAGCTCAATGCAAGAACAATTAGCCTTGGAACGATCCCTTAGCCCCTCTGCAGTCTTCAGACCAGGAGCTCTGAAGCAGCCGCATGGAGGCTGATGTAGGGCCTCCATTTCTGCTGCTTCCTTGCCCTAGAGGCAGTTTGGCTGAATCGCTTTTCTCCCCCAAATTTTGCTGAATTCCACTGACTTTTCACTTAGTCCTTCTTTCTTATGACTTGATAATTCTGGAAATTGCCACAAATGCCGCTGATCCCCTCTACTGAAGGCTCTAGTTGCTGCTCATCCTGGCCACCCTGAGTGGTTTCAGGCTGGGCTGGTTTCTGCTGCCAGCCTGCTGTGATGAGCCCTGTGTGCCAAACTGCCTTCAGCAGGAGATGTGTTTTTCTGTATTTTTGTGTGAGTTTTGGAGACCTAAAATTTGTTTAGTCATATTTTATGGGTATTTGAGTTGGCTATGAAACTTTGAAACTATGAAATAAGCTGTGAAACCTTGTTGCTTCCATGCTGTCATCTTGGCTCCACCCCCTGATTGAACCATTCTTGAGAGTAATTTGAAACTGTGCCTAAAGGCCTGTAAAAATGTGCATATCCTTTGACCCAACAATAGCCAGCTGTGTCCCAAAGGACCCAAATGTACAAAAAATATTTATAGCAGTTCTTCTTGTTGTGGCCAGTTGTTGTGGTCAATTGGGGAATGGCTGAACAAGTTGTGGTATATGAACATAATGAAACTCTATTGTTCTATAAGAAATGATGAGCTGGCAGACTTCAGGAAAATGTGGAAAAATCTATATGAGCTGATGCTAAGTGAAGTGAGCAGAACCAGGAGAACATTGTACACAGTAACAGCCACATTGTACAAGGTCTGACCCGGATAAACTTAACTCTTCTTAGTAATATAAAAACCTAAAACAACTCCAAAAGACTCATGATGGAAAACACCATCCACATCCAGAAAAAGAAATATGTACTACGAATGCAGATTGAAGCATATTATTTGCTCTCTCTTTTTGTTTTGTTTTTTTCTTTCTTATGGTTCCTCCCATTCATTCCAATTCTTCTATACAACAACACTCATGTAAGCATAAATTTGATTAGAATGTGTATTTAGAGCATATATTGGAATTGCATGTCATCTTTGGGTGGGGAGGGAGGTGGAGAAAATTTAAAATTTGTGGAAGTGAATGATGAAAACTAAAATTAAATTAATTTATTTATAAAAAGAAAGAAAGAAAAGAAAGTCATTGGACTTTTCCAATAGGAGGTAATGGATGATTTGGGAGAGATCAGTTTTATTAGGGTCATAGCCATTGGAGCCAGACTACAAAGAGATGAGATTCTGGTTATTTCCAAATAACAGGCATAGACAAGTTTGTCATGAATTTCATTGTTTCAGGGTAGAAGGAAAGGCTTTTTAAAAGAAAACAGGGGATACTTGAGACTGTAGACAGGAGAGGGAAAGATTGAAGATGATAATAACACTAAGGACTGCCATTTATGGAACTCTAAAGGTGGGTAAAGTTATTCTTTTCATACCTGATCTCATGGAACCACCACAATCACCTTGTGGAGGAGAAACTTCTGGCATACTTATCTACCTCATTTTAAAAATGAGGAAACTGAAACTCAGAGAGTTTTCCTTCACTCTCTTTGTGAGCAAGAGGCTGTATAAGGCAAAGGGAAGAGTGTGGACTTGCAGACAGAGTACTTGGTCTTAAACTTCAAGTCTGCCAAGTATTCCTTGTATGGTTACATTAAAAGTAGCATAAGTAACTCCATTTTGGTTTTTAACCACCATTTTGTGAAGTTTCAACTCCATGTAAGTCACCTGGTTTTGGAGATGGCTCAAGTTTACTCTCCCTCCCTCCTGTCACCCCACCACAAGAACACCACTCTACCCTTCACCTGAGTGTCTCCAGATCTCCACTACCAATAAGAAACCAGGTGACTTAATCCTTAATTCTGTTTATCACTCTCTCCAAACTGTGTATTAGCCATATAGAAACAAGGGTTCAGGGCCTCTTGTACTACTGAGAGCCTTGGGCCCAATTTGTTTCTGCAACTACGTGCCTGGCTGAATAAATTGCTTGCCTGGATGATGCTCATTTTCTTTATTTCAGTGTAATAGCACATCTTTGGACAATTCATGGAGACTTCTCTTTGTATGTATTTTCTATTTTGTAAGAGAGGGAAGGGAATCTTAAAATGTACAGTCCTGGCATACTGAAGTCACATTGGTAGAGTTTGTCCAGGGTATCAGGTCCATGAACAGTTACCATCTAAATGATGCCTGGGGACATGAGTAGCCATCAGATTGAGAGGAAGCCTGAGTAGCAGATTTCTTAGGTCATTTCTATTGATAACTGTTCCAAACATATCCCTGTCTCCTCAAGCCCTCAGCCAAAGCATTAGACACCCTACATACCTCCGCACTTGTAGACTTAGCCCTATCCTTTACTGAGGGAACTGAGGGTACCTTACTAGACTTTCTTTGATTCCCTTTCTCTACTTCTCAAAAAATCTTGGTACCCACAGCCATTTTGTGCCCTCTCCTGCTTGTCTTATGTCTTACTTAAGGAAATCCCTCCACTTGTGCCAGGTGGATTCTCGTTCTTTTGCTTGGTCCATATCCCCTCCCCACCTTTCTGAGTGCTGAACCTGGCAAAGGCAGTAAGAACTAGACTTAAATCCCAGCTCTAGGGCTTACTAGCTATGAAATCACAGGAGGGTCTCTGAGCCTCAGTTTTATCTTCTGTGAAATGAGGTAGGTACAAGTAGTTGTTACTTAAGGGGGTGGTTTTGAGGGTCCAATGATATCAGGTATGGAAAGGATACTTTGTAAACCTTGGGGTTTGATAAATGCCAGTTGTTATTGTTACTGTCATCTTCAGCCTTCTTCTCTCTTCGTCTACGTGTAGTCTCATCTCTCTAATCTGGTTGCCTAGGAGACGTTGCCAGGGTACAGAGTTCTGCATCCTTCTGCTCCTGTGTCCTTGATGGGGGAGGGTCAGTGGTGCTTATGATGCTGATTGGAGGATAGATGAGTCACTGCAGTGGAGGCTGTAGGGCGCATGCTCTCCAGGGTGGGGGAGAAAGGAGCCAACACCAGGAAAAAGAGGATGGATGGGTGAGACAGGTGCCCCTGCCCTAGATGCTGTAAAGCTGGTGAGAAGACGAGGGACTGGAGGATGGGAATCTGTGAATCCACCTCTTCTCTTTTCCCCTTTTCTCTCCTTTTCCCTCTCTTCTCCCTCCTCTTCTTCCTTCCTGCTCTTTCTCTTCCCTCTCCCTCCACTTCTCCCCATTCCTCTTCTTTTTCTTCCCTTCTCCTCCCATCCTTTCTCTCATTTCCTCCCTACCTCTCCTCATCCTCCTTTCTCCTCCTTCCTCCCTTCCCTTTCTCCTCTCCCTTTTCTCTCCTCCCACACCTTCCCCTCTCAATTCTCCATCCTCTTTCTTTTACATCCCTCCCCTCCTCTACCACCTTTCTACTCTTCCCTCCTCTTTCTTACACTGCAGACCCCTTCCTTTCCTCTCCCCTCCTCCACGATCGATCCTTAACTATTCTTTCTCTTCTTCCTCTCCTCTCCCTTCCCCTTCCTTACTTTCACCCCTTCTCCTTTTTCTCTTCCCACCATTTTTCTGCTACCACCTCTTTTCCTTTTCTCTTGTTCTTTACCTCCCCCTTTCCAACCGTCTACTCCTTCTCTGTCCCCTTTTTCTTCTCCTGTTCAACCATACTTCCCTTTCTCTTTTACTTCTCTTCATTTTCTCCTACCTCCTCACCCCTCCTACTTTTTCTAACCTTCTCCCACCTCCTCCCCCTACTCTTCTTCTTGCTTCCATTTTCTCTATTCCTTCCACTCCCCCGCTTCTCCACCTATTCCTCCTTTCTCCTCCATATTCCTTTCTTTTATCTCCTCCCCTCCTCCCTCCTGATTTTCTTCCCCCTCTTTGTCACTTCCTTTCTCTCCTTTAATCTTCTCTCTTCTCCTTCCTCCTCTCTCCTCTTCCTCCTCTTGTCTTTCCCTTACCTCCCACCCTCTCTTTATTTTACCTCAGGTACCTTCTTCTTCCTTTACTTTCCTCTTCCCCCTCTTTTCCTTGATCCTCTCCTAACTCTTTTTTCTCTTGCCTCTTCCTCCTCATTTCTCTCATTTCGTGCCCTCTCCTTTTACTCTGCTTCTTCTCCTCTTTTCCACCTTTTCTCCTTCCTCCCTTTCCTCGTCTACTTTGTCCTTTTGCTATCTTCTCTTTATTTTACCTCGGTTTTTTTTCATGCTTCCCCTCACCTTCTTCCTGCTCCTAATCTTCCTTCTCCTCCCCCTCCCTTCTCACTATTACTCTCCCAACTCCACCTTCTCTTGCTTCCTTTCCCCTTATTCTTTCCCTTATCTCCTCCCCTCCTCCTCCTCCTGCCTCTCTTCCTCCATGTTCTCTTACCTTCTCTTCCCACATTCTCTTTCTCTGATGTTAGATCCCTTCCTCATGCTTCTCTCCTTTTTCTCCCCAACTCTTCTTTGTGTTATCTACTCTCTTCTCCATCCTCCCTGCTCTTTCTCCTTCTCTTTCTCATCTGTTTTCTCTCTTCCCCTGCTTTTTCTATTACCTTCTCCACCGTCCCTCTTCCTTGCTTTGTCCTTCCTCTCCTCTTCCTCCTCTCTTCTTTTTCTTACTTCCTCTCTCCCTCCCTTTCTTTGCTTTTCACTGCCCTCTATAATTTACAGCTTCACCATGGCTACCTTCCATGTGAAGCCTTTCCCTGTCTTGGGGAACCCTATGAAATTGGTTGGACTTAGGGTCAAGTGGTTGGAATTAGGGTTAGACTGGACCTGGAGTCAGAAGTCTCTGGTTCAAATGTGGCCTCAGACATGTGTGACCCTAGGCAAATCACTTCACCACTCTTTGCTTCAGTTTCCTTCTTTGTAAAATAAGGTTAACCCTTCGCTCTCAAGGTGGTTGTGAGGATCAAGTGAGATAATGATTGTAAAGCACTTAGCCCAGTGCCTAGAACTTTGTAGTCACTTGATGAATGTTAGCTATTATTTGTAGGAGTAGAAGAATTTTTGCTATGATTAAATATTTTGAGTATTTTTCTAATGTTGAGTTCTAATCCTAGCATCTAAAGTATAAATCCAACTTGGCCATAATGAATGAACTCTTGGGTGATTTCCTGTAGTCAGTATGACAGGATTTCATTTAAATTTTTAAAATCCATTTACATGAATGATCTTGGCATCTAGGTCTTTTATGGTTGATCCTTCCATGGGTGAGGTATTAGGAATCTATTCGTCCCATAAAAGGATTCTTGTAGGGTGCTTTCTTTCTCAGTGTTGGAGAATAATTTGTGTTGTATGGCTACTAATTGCTCTTTTAAAGATTTGATAGAATTTTCCTGTCAAATCATAAGAACAAGGAGCTCCCCTTTCCCCACCCTCAACCCTGTTTTGTTAGTTGTTAGTTCCTGTACAGTAAGTTCTATTTTTTTTCTAAGACAAAGTTTTTAAGATCTCTATTTGATCTCTTTTGGTCTGGTACTTGGCATTTGTGAAAGTATTCCTTTTTGTCTTTTGTATTTGGTTGTTTGTTTTTAGCATATAACTGTAACTGATTATTCCTTAATTTCTTCCTGTTTTGTTGTGATTTTTCCCTTGCTCTTTGGCTAATTTGTTGCTTTGATTTTCTGCCTTTTTAACCAGATTGGTGAATCAGTCAGTAAGTTTTTAATTAAGCACCTACTATGTGCCAGGCACTGTGCTAAGTGCTGGGGATGTAAAAAAGAAAGAAAAAGACAGTCCTTGGCTTCAATGAGCTTACAATGTATTGGGAGAAAATAATGTAGAAATGGAAGTTGAAAAGCTGGGGTTGGGGTTAAAGGGTCCAGGGAAGTGAGTATTCAGTGCACAGTCCAAAGAGTGCAAGCTGGTGGGAAATGAAAAGATGACTGACCTGGGAGCCCTCTTTAAATGGAGGAGATCCTTACTTCAGACCCTGTAGCCCTCCACTCAGAAAGTATTGTGGCAGTCTGAGTACAAAAGCTGATGAATTCTCCCTGCATGATGACTATCCTGATAGGAAGTTTTTGGGGCCTTGTGGTGCCCAAGGAATGCAGGATCATGGGAAATTCTAGTAATGTTTTCAAAGAATTCTTTTTTACATATAATTTCTGTAGAGATTTTTTTTTGGTGCGTTTCCAGTTTATTTGCTTCTCTAATGTCTAATATATCTTTTTCTGTGCTTAGTTTAAGGTTATGTGTTTACTTCCTAATTTTCTAAATTTATATTCAGTTTATTAAAATTTTCTGTTTCTATGTTAGAGAGGGGGCATTGAAGTATCTTGTCACCATTGTACTACTTTCTGTGTATTCTTCTGGCTCTGTTCATTTTTCCTTTGTTACTTTCTTTGTTGAGATTTGGCATATATAAGTTTAATTCTGGTATTCATTTATTAGCTATGATTCCTTTCAGCATAATGCAATCTCCTTGTTTATCTGTTTTTATGGGGTTTTTCATGCTTTTTTTTTCCTCTGATAATGTGATTGCTGTATTGCCTTTTTGGATTCACTTAACATATAGTAATTCCTTTTTCCAGGCCCTTATCATTATTCCATGTATCTCTCTTTCTTATTGACCTATAGTTTTCTTTCTGTATTTTGTCTTTCCTTAGTTTAGGTATTGGGACTATCTTTATCTCATGAAAGGATTCTGATAAGGTGCTTTCTTTCTCCATTTTTGAGAACAGTTTGTCAAATATGTATATTTACTTTTCTTTAAATTTTTACCAAATTCTCCTGTGAATCTTTTCAGTTTCAGGAGTTGTATTTGTTGGCCCTGCCTGTTGCTTCCATTGTTTTGTGACAGTGCTCTGGCATATGGGAATCACTCTTGGAAGGACATGTGATTCCTATATATACCCTAGCTTTCCACAACTGAACTGATAGCATCCTACTCCCTTAGTATAGTTGCAGTTGTCAACAGGGTAAGTCCTTGTCCAGGGACTCCTTACACACACAGTCTAAGGAGATGACCATGGTACAACCAGAGATGTCAAGGAAATGATCCCTTAATAAGTTTTTGTGCTGAGAATAATATGTAAAACAACAAGAGAACCCAGAAAAAGGGCAAGCTTATTGTAAACCATGGGGAAGAGGGGGAATGGGTGAGAGGAAATGTGGCCATAGCATGCAACATGGCATGCACCCTAACAGAGTGCATAACTTACATATGGGCAGTGCTGCATTGGGGTACATAGAGACAAAGGTTGGGTCCATTCAGCAGAAAGAGAGTACTCCAGCAGGAAGAAGTACTCCTGCTGGAGGGAAGGAGGTGCTTTATTGGAAGGGGTGCTCCCATTGAGAGGGAAGGGATGTTACAAAGCGCTCTTCTGAGAGTGAGATTATTATCCTATGATTTTGCATTATTTCTCTGTTGCTGACTGAATTGTGTATCAGGGGTCAGGGTAAAAGACTTTTTGGGGGAATTTCTTCCATGCCAGGGAGGAAAACAATCTGTTGTACACAAAATATTATTTGTGGCCTGCAGATGTAACAACCTTTGAAAAATATTATTGTGAGCATTTTTAGTCTTATAATAATAGTTTCCACACGGGTTATAGAAGCTACAACCTCTCTTAAGGGGAGACTGTCATGATGGTTTCGTGACAACTAGGCTTAATTTTTTATAATCACTCATAACCCATACATTGACAAAATCTGTTGGGAGCAGTGCCTGTTGGTAAATAGGTATTAGCACACAGGGTAGGAAAGAACAGAGTCTAACTTTAACTTTTCCTAATTTAATGACCTGTCCAATAACCTAGAAAGTCCTATGGTACAAGTTATCTGTATACGTGATAATGAGAAATCTCAATCTGTTCGGTTTTATGGGATTTTACTAAATTATGCTAAATTTTGTCACTAGAAGACTTTACTAGCCTTATTTAAGGGTCTTCACAAGTGATCTGGAATCTGGAGATGGTCAAGGAAATACCACAAAAATACTGCCTTGATCTATCTACACACCAAGGTGATACCATTCAGTTTTCAGGCAGCACTCTAAGGCCCACTGCCTGACACCAATCAAACCTAGCAGTGTGTCATTTGCTGGGTATGTATGCTCCAAGACATGAGCATTTGTGAGACCTATTACACCTGTCTAGTTACAAAAGTTTGTCCCTTGGGGACCCATCCATGGAGCATCACTACACCCTATGGACATCTGGATCAACAAGACCCAAATTTGGGGCCCCACTGGCACTTGGTAGACTTGTTACATTCTACCAGTGCCCTTTTACCCAATCTACACCCCACTCCCATTCTTGGGCAATCTCACTTATGCCTCCATCATCATAAGCATTGATGTCACCTTTTATGATTCTACCAAGGATTTGCAACTTGCCCATCATCCTGACCCTGGGCCCTTGTCCAGACATGAAAGTGCAGTGTGTTTGTAGGGGGGTCATCCTGACCTAAACTGGAGTCCTCCTGGGGGCAGTCACTTTGGGAATGGTTGAAGAGGACATGCACTGACTCTTAGGAGACACACTGGAGGGTCTGGCTAGATGCCTGAACCAGCAGGTCAGGGATGCTGCCAAAGGACTTGACGGCCTAGGCAAAAATCATAAAACATTTGGGGTGATATGTCTGTATCTCTATCAATATCTCTATCTCTATCTATCTCTATCTCTATCTCTATCTCT
>JAQQSW010020536.1:0-10831 GCA_028646575.1 Pseudocheirus occidentalis | reverse complement strand
GTTCAGGGGAGTGTCTCAGCCAATAGCATTCGTCCAAGTCACAGGGAAATTCACACCTTTTCACCAATGGACAAAGTTCTATACTTAACACTAGGTTACTAGGATCTACTTAACATCTGATCAAACAAATTAATTACCATTACACTAACTCAGAGAAACGAATCAGTCCACAAAGAAGTCTTTAACAAGCACCTACTATGCGCCAGTCGCTGTGGTAAATGTTGGAGATAGAAAGAAAAACACAAAAGTCCCTGTCCTTGAGGAAATTCCAATCTAATAGCAGAGACAGCATGTAAACCACTATGAAGCAACAAATGATAAATAGGATAAATATGAAATAATCAATAGAAAGAGAATACTAGAATTAAGATAGTTTTTTAAAGATTCCCTTTAGAAGTAAGAATTTTAGCTAAGACTTGAAGGAGACCAGGGAATCCAGGAGGTAGAGATGGGGAAAGGGAGAATTCTGGGCATGGGGGACAGCCAGAGAAAATGCCTAGAGTCTGTGTCAACCTTTTGTTATTCAGTCATTTCAGTCATATCTGACTCTTCATGATCCAATTTGGGATTTTCTTGGTAAAGTTACTGGAGAGGTTTCCTGTTTCCTTCTACAGCTCACTTTACAGATGAGGAAACCAAGGCAAAAATGGTTAAGTGATTTGTCTAGGGTCACACAACTAGCAAATGTCAAAGGTCAGATTTGAACTCAGGAAGATGAATCTTCCCAATTCCAGGCCTAGCACTCTATTCACTGTGCTGATCTACCCTTAGCCCTGTTTTGTTTAATTTTTTACATCAATTTTATAAAAAATACCAATAAATGGCATGCTTATCAAGTATGCTTATGACACAAAAGTTAGGATTATTGAATGACTCAAGAGTCAAATATCTAAAAATGCTAAAAATCATTTTAATTAATTAAAGTACAATTTAATACAAATGAATGACATTGTGAATTAATTATACATATGCAGAGTAAGGGGACATGTAGATTCCAATAGTTCATGTGAAAAAAAATTGTTGCCTTGGTATGAGTTTTTAGAGGCTTGTAAACTCCACAAGAATCAATAGTATAATACAGAAGCCACAAAAGCTTATGTGGTACATTAATCAAGATTCTTAACTTAGAGTTATCCAAAAGTAGGGTGGGCATCCTTCTTCAGAAGGCAGTGAATGGGTTTTACATGACTTCCTGTCATGACTGCTTCCTTGAAGGTGGACTTCAGAAAAGGCTTACATGATCATCATCACAGGAAATTTCTGGACAGGTATTTCTGTTCAGGTATGGTTTCTTTTAACTAACTTCTGAGGTCCCTTGTAATTATTCAATACTGTGACTTAATTTACCTTCTTCATTTTGGACATGGTAGAGAACATTGAGGTCTTGAAAAAAAATTCGTTGGTCTTCATGGCAAAAATTGGCACCCCTCATTATTTAAAATAAGTCACTCAGCACTGTTGTTCATAATAACCTGTGCTATCACAAAATAAAAAAAATATATCCAGTTTCTCCAGAGGAAAGGAAAAGGGAGTTCCTGAAAATAGAAGGTCAACTGCAGTCTCTGATGTATAAAGATATGGGATGATTAATTGGGAGGATGATTTGCGGCATGTCGGAGGGATAGAGAAGAGTTCTCTGAATGGTCATTGAGTCTCTAAGGAAGGGAAATAATTGTAAAGAGGAAGGCGTAACTCTATGTGGACCAACTGTGGAATCTGAAACATTTTCTTCACAAACTAAGAGTCCCCTCTGCCCTTTTATCCCTGTAAGAGTTATATGTAAGAGTAAATGGAGTTCTGAGCTTGAAGTCAGCATGACCTAAGTTCAAACCCCGTCTCAAACCCTTAATAGCTATACGACCCTATGTAACCTCTCAGCCTCAGTTTTCTTATCTATAAAATGGGAATCATAAAGGCAATGATCTCACAGCTGTTATGAAATAATGTATGCAAATTGCTTTGTGAAACTTAAAACTCTCCATATATGATCTACTCCATTATCTTCTCACTTTCGTAGTCAGCCATCATACACCCAGATTCTCCTTGAATAGGAGACTAGGAAGACTATTAAGGATTCACCTTGGAAAGAATCCACCAGGCTTGTCCTATAGTAAGCTGAAAACTGAAAGATGCTTTGGGGGACTGTAGATTCTCTTTGGGACCCGGGCATTTGGAATGCTCATGGCTGTCTCAGGTTTCCTGGAGTGGACAAAGCAAACCAAGGGTCAGCTTCAGGAAGGCAATGGAGTGCAGTGGAAAGAGTGCTAGAATATCAATCTCTCAGCAGCCCTGGTTTCAGTCCTACCTCTGACACTTATTATTTGTATGACCAGGAAACATCTATTTAAACTCTCTGAATTTCAATTTTCTTAGCAGTAATATAAGGGGGAAATTATATACACACACACACACACACATACACACCCATATAAATGCATATATACATACAATCTATACATATGTACATGTGTGTATAGCATATGTGTGAGTACACACATATAGTGATATGTGTGTGTATATGTGTGTACATATATATATATATATATATCTGTCTATCTATCTATCTATCTTTCTATCTATCTATCTATCCATCTTCTGTGTACTGAGAAGGAAGAGCATCACCATGAAGATATTATGAACCCATCCCCTACTCCTTGTTAAAGGGGGTCAAAGTGAATTCTAGAACTCAGTACTTCACTTGAAATTCATCAATCAATAATCAATAAACATGAGCGGCCAGGTGGCACAATGAATAGAGCTGTGGCCCTGGAGTCAGGAGGATCTGAGTTCAAATCCAGCCTCAGACACTTAATTTAAAAAAATAGCTGTGTGACCTTGGGCAAGTCACTTAACCCCAATTGCCCTACGTTACACCTCCAACAAAGCACAAAACAAAAACAAACAAAAAAAGAGAAAAAAGTTATTTTAAAAATAATCAATAAACATTTATTAAGCACTTACATGCTAGGCATTCTGCTAAGCTCTGATAATACAAGGAAAAAAACAAAGACAAAATTGTCCCTGTATTCAAGATACTAACATTTGAGTGGAGAGTTTATATTCTGATATACATAAGAAAATCATTCAGTATGTGGTAGAAATTTTGCCAGGAGGGAGAAGAGACTGCTTGCAAAGAAACTTCTTACTAGATTCAGGTCCCTTCAAATCCACTTAGAACACATTCAAGTTCTGCTCCTTCAGTCTGAAAAACTGACTTAGAAATAGTATCTTAGCATCTGGCTTATGCTTAAGCATCCGGGGAGGAAGAGGATTGTAGAAACTTTGCTTCCCTTCAGAATGCAGATCCAACTTTGATCAGTTCTTGAGGAAAGTGGCGATTGAGACGTGCATGATGGGAAAAAAAGAAAGAAAAAGGATAAAGGGAGAAATGGGAATTAAAAGTCTAAGTAAATTATAAGACACCACATATGATGATAATTGTGGCTGTTTAAAAAAGAACTATGAGATGGAGAAAGAAGGCAGAGAAAAGGAGGAGAGGGGGAGGGAGGAGGAGAGAGAAGAGGAGAGGGGAGGGAGAGAGAATGAGAGGGAGGGAGGGAGAGAGAGAACAGGCCTAATGGGAGGATAATCAGATTTGCAGGTAGAGCAGCAATGACAAGTGCCGAGTATAGAAAATGCAGTCTGGGCCGGAGGGCGGGAGAGCGTCCTGAGATAACGGAGCAGCCAGCTGGCTGTCTAGATCCTGTCTGAAGGACTTGGAGAAGGGTGAAAAAAGGGCAATGAGTGATATGGAAGACAGGAGAAGGAGAGGTAGGTAGAACCCAGATGATGGATGTACTACATAGCTGAAGCAAATGTATAAGTAGTGAGGACTTCTAGATTTCACCTGACATACGCTGATGTTCGTGGGAACTCTGGCTAGAGATACCAACCTTTGACCAGGGAAGTTGGTCTTTCATTACCAGAACTTTGCCTCAGTGTTCTGGCGCTTGTTACAGTGTTGGTTTGGAGCTAGAGCTAAGTCCCCATCATGGATATCCAAATAGCTGGGGATCACTCCTTTTCAACTTTAGGTACCCAGGACGAGTGAGAAGAGACCTCAAATGCCTCTGCAGACATTAAAAGCAACCTCTGCCAATCTCAAGAAAGCAGAAACTGGCACACCATCACCACCGAGGGTGTCAGCTCTTCTGCCTGAGGTCTAGGCAAGAAAACCAGCGATATCATCTGCCAGACAAGACAAGATCCAATTCCATCCCTATTGTTGATCCACTCTGGGCAAAGCATAGGAAGGAGTAGGGGCAGGCTGAGAGAGTCTATGATTCCCAATCTTGGATGAAAGCAGTTGGTTTGTTCAAAGTGTCGAATGTGTGAAGATCACTAATATATTGTTCTCAGTGGAAGTGGGAGGAGATGAGAACAATAGAACAATAAGAGCCCAGAATAGGAAGGTTATATTGAATTAGAGTGGAGAAAATGTCACAGCTCAGTGTGGCAAGGACGATTCCTCACTTTGCTAGTTCGCTGCCTCTCACAGTTAAATAGCTGCTTTCCGAACAGCACAGGAGCAATCACCATTGTCGTCATTATCCATTTTGTAGCACTTTAAAGTTTAAGAAGTACCCTAGAAATATTATCTCATTTGATCCTAACAAAAACCATGGAGGTAGGTGCTATCACCAACCACCTTTTACACAGGAGAATACTGGGGCACGTAGAGATAAAGTGACTTGTCCAGGGTCACACATCTAGTAAGTACCTGAAGCAAGATTCAAACTCAAGTCTTGCTGATTCCAGATCCATCATTCTATCCCTGCACCACTTAGGTTAAGTTGATATTCAACGAGAACTTTTCTACTCCCACCTTCCAGAATGGAACCTTCCTCACCCTCCAGTGGACTGGTTGGTTATTTTTCAGTGTTCTCTCATCCTTCATCTTGGCCCATCAGTCTCCTAAATTAACTATTTTAAAATTTAACTAAGAGGAAATTTATTTGTTTCTTTACTTCTATTTTGGTGGTTTCAAAATTTAAAAATCAGACTATTATTTATCAAATTTATCAAAATTTATATTGTATATTCTTTTATGTCTATGAAAAATATTATTTCCCCCAAAAGAATCTAACTTGAGGGCAGGGATTTGCTTCCTTTTTTGTCTTTCTAACTCCAACACTTAGAAAATGTCTTAGTACATAGTAAACACTGAAGAAGTGCTTGTTTATTGATTGATCAACCTGCATGGACCCTTGATTTTACATACATTTGTGGCCCATGGGTACATTTTTTATTTGACAGCAACTACAACAAAAAATTATAGCTTGATAATGTCCCAACGTCCCAAATGAACTGGGGACCTGTACATAACCCTCTCTATTCCTGCTTCAGTTTTTACAATGCCATTTCAATCACGTCCAATTCTTTGTGACTCCATTGGGGTTTTCTTGGCAAAGATACTGGAGTGGTTTGCCATTTCCTCCTCAGCTCATTTTATAGATGAGGAAACTGAGGCAAACAGGGTTAAGTGACTTGCCCAGAATCACACAGCTAGTAATTGTCCAAGGCCAGATTCAAACTCATGAAAATGAGTCTTCCTGATTGCAAGCCCAGTGCTCTATCCACTGATACACCTAGCAGCCTTTCCTTCAAATCCTGATGTTTTCATGTAATTCAATATTGCTTTATTCTTTTACATCCTATTCATCCCCATCTTTTTTCTTTGGAAGATTTAAATTTCTCATGGTCATTTCATCTCAGAAATGTCCAATATTAAAGACAGGCAGTGTCTAAGGTCAAATGAAATCAGTGTAAGCTAGCAGCATATAACTGCCACACTACATTGGACCAATGGCTCATTTAGTCTAAGATCCTTTCCAAAAACAGGATCATGGGAGTATGTTTCAAAGGACATTCTTAATCTTTTTGATGGCCACCAAGGATAGGAATATATCTCTAAACATACTAATTTCTTCTAATGCTGATTTATCAAGAAAAACAACCAAATACGCTCTGTTCAAAGATTTTCATAGATGTAGTTGCAATAATTTTGAAGAAGTCTAAATAACCAGCAACATGGTGATGACTACCAGAAAATTGTGGTACATTCATTAAAGCCAACAAGTATGAGGAATAACAAAGACATTGGGAAAGAACTTTACAAAATAATGGAAGGAAAAACTAGTATATCCATCACCTATGACAGCATAAGAGAGAAAGTAAACGAAAATGCATGGATAAAGAAGGAATCTTGATGGAAATTTAAATAAAGGAATTGAAAAGTAGTTGTGTTACTTTTTGCACCAAAATTAATCCCCCCAAATGGTTCTTGTGGACCAGCTGACTGACCATACAACAAAACTGGACCTAAAGAAGGTCTCTGGGGTCCCCTCCTATAAACCTGGGAAGATCTTGGAGGAGGGTGAAGGGATGGACAAAGAACTATTGTTCTAAACCCATTGTGTTTCCTAGCTCCCTCCTTTAAGAACTTCTAAAAGTAGAACTCATTTAAAACTCTTTGTGCTGCTATGGCTCTTAATCAATTTTCTTCCCTGCCTGAACTCTCTGAAGTTTATGACTATTTTGATCTAGATACAATAACTCAGATTTTCCAAAGCAGACTTTCATTTAACTGTGGTTAACTTTTACTGACCTAAGAAGTCACCATGATGCAGCAGAAATGGGGCTGGATGTGGCATCATATAACCTGGGTCTACGGTAGCTAGGTGGTACAAAGGACAGAACCCTGGACTCGGAGTCAGGAAGACCGGACATCAAATACTGCCTCAGATACTCATTATCTGTGTGTTTCTCTGCAAGTCACTAACCCTCCTTCAACAACAGTGTCCTCATCTGTAAAATGGTGATAATAATAACACCTACCTCATAGAACTTGTTTTCATGATCAAATGAAGCACTTTGTAAACCTTAAAGCTACAGGATACTCTGGATAATGAGCTAGGTCTAGAGTCTGGAAGATCTGAAATCACATACTTACTGTGTGACCCTAAGCAAGTCATTTAACCTTTGTCGCTCCAGTTTACTCATCTGTAAAATGGGAATAATAATAGCACCTATCTCATAGGATTGTGGAGAGGTTGATGACAAAGCACTTAGAACAGCATCTGGTACTTATGTAGGTACTTTATATATTCTTATCCCCTTCCTCCTAAAGCTCTACATAAACACTAGTTCTTATGGTTGGTTTTGAATCTCAATTCTGCCACTTGCTAGTCACGTACCCATGAGCATGCCCCTTACCTTTTCTGGACCTCCACTTTCTTATATATCAAATGTGTGGGTGGGTATTGCATTAAACTTACTTGTGAGTTCCCTTATCACTCTCAATCTCTGACCTCTTTAGAGATACTAGGGGTTAGTATCATTTGGAAGAACATTTTATTTCTTTGACATTTACTAATTCATGGCAGAAGAAATGCAAACATGTTATTCTTATCTCCCCCCACCTCCTAACTCATTAAATAAGATATTTGGGAAAAACCAGACCTAGCATTGATTTCCCATAATGCTTCTCTCTCTCTCTCTCTCTCTCTCTATATATATATATATATATGTGTGTGTGTGTGTGTGTGTGTGTGTGTGTGTGTGTGTGTGTGTGTGTGTGTCATTAGCTGGCAATCAGTCCACCCATTTTTCAATTCAGTTGACAGACTTCACTTTCAGACCAATTTCGATTAATTTCTTGAGATCCAGTTAAAGAAAGAGGGCATAAGATCCCTGCATTAAATGAAGACACATTGGTCCCTCCCCTTTTTGTTCATCTTGTCATATTATGAGGAAAAACTATAGTCAAGTTTGTCTGGCACATTTATTATGATTATTTTTTCACAGAGACTAATGCAGCTTATCTCTCTTGCTTCCATTATCCTCGTGGGATTTACATTTTTTCCCTTCTCTTAGCAGTCTTTCCATTATTTTATTAGTGTCCAAAATGAGACCTCAAAGGCAGTGATGATCAGAGAATCATGGAAATTAGAGATGGAAATGACAGATTAGGTCTTTTTGTCTGTTTCCTGGGGCTAATGTTCCTGTTAGGTTGTAACTCAGTGCTTTTCCCTGGCTAATTTGAGACAACACCAACTCTAGGTCCTCTGCCATATCCCTTGAGCCACTGGGCTCAATCTTAGGACTGTTCATATATCAGCAAGGGAAAATGAAAATGCTGTAAAAATTAGCAAGCCCAGTCAGGCTCATCTTAACATGCTCTTTCTTTGAAGACAGGGTAAGTTATAAGTGCTATGAAAAGAGAACTAAATCTGAAGACAGATAACTTGGGTTCAAATCCTGTCTCTTGTTTGCTTTCTGTTTGAATTTGGGTGAAGGTTTTAACCTCTCTGGGCTACACTCATTCCAGTGTTTTTTCTCTTTTAATTATTTCCTATTTATCTTGTATACATCTTGTTTTGCATATAC
This sequence comes from Pseudocheirus occidentalis, assembly GCA_028646575.1. Classification (NCBI taxonomy): domain Eukaryota; kingdom Metazoa; phylum Chordata; class Mammalia; order Diprotodontia; family Pseudocheiridae; genus Pseudocheirus; species Pseudocheirus occidentalis. The sequence goes on along the minus strand of JAQQSW010020536.1, from coordinate 2,443 downwards.
ATATTGCAAGTTGTCTCCACGATTAGACTGTAAACTCCTTGAGGGCAGGGATTATCTCTTACTATATATAAATTATATGACATCTCGTAAGTATAAAATGAGAGTTGGACCAGAGATAACCTTTAAAACTCAGCTCCTTCTACCTTTAAAGTGATGGTACTCTGATTACAACAGCTTTGTTATCATGGTTAAATAATTTCACCCTTCTTATTCTCACTTTTCCCTACCTATAAGTGGGGATAACAATTATTTTAGCTATCTTACTACAATTGTTGCCATGATTAACTGAGAAAATGATTTAAAGCCTTTTGCTCTATAAATACCAGATATTTCTAATATCTTGTAGCTTCACTCAATATGCTGAGCCAGCCTATATGTTTCTGGTCAAAGAAAAAAAGTTCTTTTTTCCCTTTTGTTTTCTTTAGCAACACAATTTGGGACCCAAATGATCTAGAAATTTTTTTTCAACACTCAGTACTTTGTTTCCTCATTCTAAGCCATCATAAAGCTGAACAGCTCAGAAAGAAGGTAATCCACTCAATGGTGCAAATTCAAATTCTGGACCAGATGGAACCAAGAAAAAAAAGGGAAATTTAAACAGCCTTAGTTAGTCTTTGTAGACAAACACATCTCTAGAAAAGAATGGTCACCACTCAAGTTTATATCTTTCCACCACTGCCCCTCACCCAATCTTGAAGTAACAAGGTTATTGAATGGTATTTACAGAGTTCATCAGTCTTTTCTAGGGGCTGAGAGACAGTGGCTAAAGCTCTATCCTGGGAGTCAGGAAGACTTCTTCAGACACTGCCTAGCTGGGTGACCCCCTCAGCAAGTCACTAAACCTCCCTCTGTTTCCTCATCTGTGAAATGAGGATAATAATAGCTAAGTCACAAAGTTGTTCTGCGGAGCAAATGAGAAAATGGACATAAAAAGCTTTATTCTAGCTTGTAAAGCACTACATAAATGTGTGTGATTTGTCTGAATTATTCAAGTGGGTTCACAGATAAGAGTTGAAATGCAGTGAAGTTGAAAAGAGGCAGCCTAACATAGAGGGAAAAAATGATGGATTTGGGGTTAGGAAGACCTTTTCAGTTAAACACCCACCATACACCAGGCACTATGCTAAGATCTGGGGATACAAAAAGAGGCAAAACATACTCTCTGTATATTTTGCAGTCTAATAGTGGAGATGACAGGTAAATATATATATACATATATATTATGTGTATATACATACACACTATATGTACACATGCATATGTTTATGTGTAATCATGCATTTATATACGCATATATATGTATGTGTGTACATATGAATATAACGTCTGCGTGTGTGTATGTATACACACATACAAATAAGCGGGAAGCTATATATATGGGATAAACAGGAAATAATTAAAAGAGGGAAAGCAATTTAGAGAGGTTAGTGAAGGCTTCCCATTGAAGGTAGGATTTTAATTGGATCTTGAAAAGGTTACTTAATTTCTCTAATTTCCTACTCTGTGAAATGGAATCAGTAGCAGCCATCTGACAGGGTAATTCCACAGCTCAAATAAGATAATTTAGGAAAAGCTTTGTAAACTGTAGAGTGCTATAAAAATGTGAGCCATTGGCATTACTGAATTTGAACAAGGCTTTACCTTAACTTCATGGACAAGGCCCGTGACACTTCCAGGTTAGAAAACATTCTGACCTGTGTCCTCGATTTCTGTTTCCTAACTTTAGACCATCCCACTCTTAGTTCTCAACAATTACCCTCTCTGGAATGTTCACCCTCTTCAAATAGCTGCATCCATCTGTCATGTCCCAACTTAGTCATCAGTTGGCCAACTTCTGAGAGTCAAGTTCTTTTTCTTCCTTCATCATAAATCAATCCCTTGAGATCGTCAATCACTTTTATTGCTGTTCTCCAAATTCTTGCCCATTTGTCTACATATTTATTGCTTTGAGGGGCCCTGAATCATATTCAATATTCTAGGTTTGGTCTCACTGGAATCCAATAAAGGGGGCCAATCTTCGACCTCAGGGCTGTGATTCCAGAGTATTTACTGTGGGAAATTACATCGGTTTCTTTTACCATCTTGTCAGGAAGCAAGCCCATAACTAATTTGCAGGCCAATCAATCACCTCAAGATGCCTTTGGGTTTGATTTCTTTCTAGGTGTCTCTGTTCCATTGATTGTTATGATTAGTTAGCATTTATTGATTCACCCAACAATGTACCAGGCACTGTAGAAAACACAGACATCAAGATGGGAAAGTGGACCATAGTGAAAGCAAAATTGAAAAATGTCTGTTAAAAGGAATAGAGACAGTAATGTAATTTCATCCCAAGCTTGTCTGAAGGAGGAAACAGGACATACGGTGAAGCTGAAATCGGGGATCTCTCTCTCTCTCTCTCTCTCTCTCTCTCTCTCTCTCTCTCTCTCTCTCTCTCTCTCTC
>JAQQSW010020535.1:0-10831 GCA_028646575.1 Pseudocheirus occidentalis | reverse complement strand
ATGGCTTACTGGTAGGCTGATAATTCTTAGGTTATCTCTCCTGGATCTGTTTTCCAGGTCAGTTGTTTTTCAAGTGAGATATTTTGCACTTTCTTCTAATTTTTCAATCTTTATGTTTTGTTTGACTGACTCTTGTTGCATCATAGAGTCCTTAGCTTCAATTTGTCTGATTCTATTTTTTACTGAATTATTTCCCTCAGCTAGTTTTTGGAGTTTCTTTTCCATATGTTCATTTTTCATTTTTAGGGAGGTATTTTCTCCGGTTAGATTTTGGACCTCCTGTCCTAGTTCTCCAATTTTGCTTTTCAAAGATTTGATTACTTCAGTGAGATTTTTTTTTTCCAATTTGGTCACTACCTCTCTAATTTCATTCATAAAGTCTCTTTTGACATCCTCCAAGAAGGCTCTTTGGGCTTGAGACCAATTCACATTTCCTTCTGTGGTCTCTAGCATGGATATAGAGTCCCTGTTGCCTTCTGAATTTGTTTGTTCTTGCTCACTATAAAAAGATTTCATGGTCCTAGCCTTTACAGTTTCCTTCTTCTCCATTGTGAGCGCCTATGTCCTGGATTTTTGGAGTGGATATCCACTTCTGGGGTGCTGGAGCCTTGAGCTTTTCAGGCTGGGAGGTAGGCATTTGGTAGCTGTAAGCTCATTGTGTAGCCTGAGGCCAAGACCAAAACTCTCAACGATTCCCCTGAGTGACCCTGAGGCTTACAGAGTAACTTGTGGAGGTGGGAGTGGTCTAGCTCCTTCAGGTTTCAGAGTCTGTGTCCCTGAGCTACAGCTGAAGGCCTGAAGCAGAGCTGTTGTTTGCTGATTGGTCGGGTGGTGCTAAACACCTGGGCTTTTCTTGGTAGGGCTTGCTGGCTCCACCCTACTCCTTTCCTCAGCCATGCCCAAGCCTGATGCTGTTTCCACTAATTCAAGATTTTACTCTAGTTAGGACATTTAACTCCGGACTTTTCTGGGTCAGGGAGGGGGGATCAGAGCCGCTAAACTTTATTCCTCTATCTTGGCTTCTGGAAGTATGAGTGTATAATTTTAAACATCCAGGTTGCCCCAGGGAGAGGCTCTGGCTCTGCTGTTGGGATCGAGTTTTTTCCTACCCAGTTCGATGATCCTCTGTCCTGTGGTGAGACGGCCAGGCTGGGTGAGCCTGCTGGCTGGCTGGGACTTCTTCTCTGTCTGCTGTACTCTGCTCTCAGCTCCACATTGGTGTGGCTCCCTTGTGTTCAGCATTCTCCTTACCCCTACCTAAGTAGGCACTTTCCTGGGCTGAGAATCTGCCAGGCTCAGTCTCACAATGGGTTCTGTCATTCTTAAATTTGTTCAGATTCACTGTTTAGCCTTTAGTGACAGAATTCCACTGACTTTTTTCTTAGCCTGGCTTGATAGGTGTGGAGATTGCCCCCAGGTGTTACCAATCCTTTCTCCTGTAGACTCCAGCTGTGGCTTTTCCTGACCATCCTGGGGCCAGGCCAAGGTTTTAGGCTGGGCTGGCCTTGGCTTCAAGCCTATTGCAATGAGCCCCTCCTGCCAAGCTGCCTTCAGCAAGAGATGTGTTTTCTGTATTTTTGTGGGTTTTGGAGGCCTAAAATTTGTTTAGAGTCATATTTTATGTGTATTTAAGGTGGCTGTGGGGGAGCTGCGGAGCTTTGCTGTTTCTACGCTGCCATCTTGGCTCCGCCCCCATCCATTCTAGTGTCTTTGCCAAGAAAACCCTGAATGGGTTAACAAAGAGCCAGATACCACTGAAACAACTGAACCACAAAAAAAAGTGAACTGACCAACATCACTCCAGAGAGATCTCAACGTCATGTCTTTCTGAGGCCAGTTCTCTCTCCATAACCACACTTTGAATCTCAATTTATGTTATTGAAACTAATAAATTTTTATTACTAATAAAAACTCTGGTAATAACAATATAAACCAGGAGTGGAGAATGTGCAGCCTCAAGGTCACATGTGGCCTTCTAGGTCCTTGGCTGTGGCCTTTTGACTGAGTCCAAGTCTTACAGAACAAAACCTTTTATTAGGGGGATTTGTTCTGTGAAGTTTGGATTCAGTCAAAGGGTACCACTTGAGGACCTCGAGGGTCACATGTGATCTCAGGGCCACAGTTCCCCCACCCCTGATTCTAAAACCACATGAACTTTGTAATTTTCAAAGTCAATTTAAATTGCTCAAACTAGACATTTTAAAATTAGTTTTGCATATAACTGTTTGTACTTCTTGTTCACGAGTTTGATTTTTCTATCAGTAAATTCCTGGGCAATTCCACATTTCCCATTCTCAGATGACAGGAAAGGTGATATCAAAAGTAACTCCAAAAGCATCTGTATATCAATCACCTGCTCAACTCTTTTTTCATTTGGTCTCAGATCTTGTCTTGACTCTGGTTATTCAGAAGCCGTCAGTCCCTCGTTGACAAATATCCTATGTTAACTTTAATAACGGGGCCATGGAAAAGGGAACTCTCTTTGTCAGCTACTCCTGCCTCTCTGTGCTTATGCAAAGACAGGCCCATGTTTCTGACTTGCATTCCTTCCTTTTCTCCACCTTCTTAGAATCCTTAACTTTCTTCAAGTTTCCATTCATGTACCGTGAGGAAGCATTTCTTCATCTTCCTAGCTGTTAGTATTCTCTCTGTCTTCAAATGATCATATCATAGATCTGGAGCTAGAAGAGACCTCATAGGCCATCTCATCCAATGTCTTCATCTTATGGATAAAACAGCTGAGGCCTAGGGGAGGTTAAAGGGTTTGTCCAAGGTCACAAAAGTAGCAGGCATCAGAAATGGGATTTGAACTCAGATCTCCAGAATCCCCAGCCAGTGTTGCTTCTACCACACCATGATGGGTTTCATGTTTCCGTGATATAGCTCCTCAATAAAATTTAAGCTCTTTGAAAGCAGGTACTTTTTAAAAATTATCCCTTCCTATCAACAGCACCTAGCACAATGCCCTACAAATAGAAGGTACTTAATAAATGCTTATTGATGTATACAGCCAAATGAAGGCAAGAAACATTTTTAGGACCCAGCCATATGCACATTCAGCTGTCTTTAGGTCTGCAAATATACATAGCATATCTGCTTGCAATTCAGTTGTACTGGGACTCATATCATTTTCATTAGTCCCTGTCTCCAGTCTACAAAATACTCCAGCCATTCATTTGTGGAACCCTGGGTGCTATTTTCTCTCTAATCTCCACCATGTTTTTTAGCCTTCAATGAGGATGAAAACAGCATCAAGGTCAGGTACCACACTGATAGTAAATTATTTAACTTGAAAAGGCTAAAAGTCAAAACTAAAGCAGAGGGAGAGTTGGTATGTGACTGTTTGTTCACAAATGATTGTATACTTAGTGCAGACTCTGAGGCTCAGATACAACAGGATATGGATAGATTCTCTGCTGCTAATGATAATTTCAGCCTGCAATTAAACATTAAGGGAACAGAGGTTCTTGACCAGTTAGCACCACACCATTCATATGTGGAGCTATTGGTTATAGCAAATGAAAAAATTTTAAATGCTGTGCATAAGTTTATTTACCTTGACAGTATACTTTCTGGGAATAAACACATAGATACTGAAGTTGACATTTGCATCCACAAAGCTAGCTCAGTGTTTCAGAGCTCCAAAGGAAAGTGTGGAAGGAAAGGACTATTAGTCTGCCTACCAGACTGAAGGTCTACAGAGCCATTGTGCTGACTTCACCACTGTATACCCAGGAAACCTGGACAGTACACCAGTTCCATGTCAGGAAACTAAATTGCATCCATTTGAATTGTGTTAAGGAGATTCTGAAGATCACCTGGCAAGATAAGGTACTAGACACGGAGGTCCTTTCTTGAGCTGAACTGTCAAGCATTTGAATTCTGCTGCAGAGAGTGTAACTCTGATGGCCCTCGCCCAATTGTTCAAATGCCAAATGTACATTTGCCTAAAAGACTACTTTATGGAAACACACAAGGCAAACTCACATGGATGTCAGAAGAAACAATACAAGGACACTCTTGAGGTGTCCCTGAAGAACTTTGAAACTGATTGTGTGATCTGGGAGACACTAGCACAGAACTACCCAGGAGATGTACCCCATATCAAAAAAGGTGCTGTGTTCTTTGAGCAAAGCAGAATTTCAATAGTTCAAAGGAAACACGAGATACGTAAATTTAGAGACATCTCCACTCCAAATGTTCATATGGACTATTTGTGTCCAATCTGTGTTAGAGCCTTCTGAGCTCACATGCGTCTGATTGGCCACAGTTGGACACACTGTACCTTGACTCAAACATAGTGATGTCATTTTGGTCCTCTTCAAGCATGATAGACAGCAGTTAACCAATCCTTACCTCAAATGATTTATGATTTTGAAAAAAAACACATCTTTCTTGCAAGGAATGTATAACTTGATGACCTTGATTATCCAGACTGTGATTTAAAGCCCAGAATATTGTTAACATAACTATGGAACATTCTAAGAGTTTTCAAGGGGAGAGTTAATTTTGAATTCTTCAATAGCACAGCCACCTAAATGAGAATTTGGAGGGCATAGCTTGTATTCTGCAAAATGAATTGTTCAGGTCAAAGATGATCAAGAAAGATTAAATGGAGATACACTGAGTGCTAAAGAGAGTTCCTACTAGGGCTAGGTGATGGGGACTTTGTCTCAGGTTGTTGAATTGAGAATGTTCTAATAGCCTGTCCATCGATAGAAGAAACAATAGAGCGCAGTAGCTCTTGACCTGTTGGTCACGACCCCTTTGGGGGTTGAATGACCCTTTCACAAGAGTCACCTAAGACAATCAGAAAAAAGATATTTCCTATGGTCTTGGAAACCAAGATACCGTGCTCCTCTATCTGTCTCCAGGAGGTCCATCCACATGCAGATACACCCACATGTGAGTATTAAAGGGTCACGGCATTAGGAAGGTGGAGAACCACTGGCTTAGAGACTGCTGGAGTAAATAAAAATGAGTACTTAAAATAGGAAGTTTCCAGATGTCAGGCTTAGATGAACTCTTCCCTTCCTCCCCATCCTGCCCCTTCTTCTCAGCTGATTTCATGCCATTTAATTGTCATCGTTTGTTAATATTGTCTCTGAGTGAAAATGACTGGGTCTAGCTCTGTAAAAACCTGAAACACAACTGGGCAGCTAAATGGAGAAGTGGAGAGAGTGCTTGCCGTAGACTCGGGAAAACCAAAGTTCAAATCTGGTCTCAGACATTGACTAGCTGTGTGATCCTGGGCAAGTCAATTAGTCCCAGTTGACCTCAGTCAACTGTAAAATGGGGATGATAAGAGTAGCACCACTTCCCAGGGTTATTGTGAAGATTTGAGATTGTATTTTTAAAGCACTCTGTAAACCTCTCAAAGCACTGTCTAAATGCTAACTATTATTATTGTTAGGGTTACTATAATAACAATGATATAACCACAGTGACAACAGTTGTATGGCACTATACAGTTTTCAAAGTGCTTTGCACATAGCACCTCATTTGAGCTTCAAAACAACCCTGTGGGATATGTGCTACTGTAATGGCCATTTTACAGATGAGGAAACTGAGGCAATAGAGGTAAAGTAACTTCACACAGCTTCTAAGGCAGGATTTAAATCCTGATTCCAAGTCCAGTACTCTTTCCTCTCTTTAGGGGCTAAACTGTGACTGTGATGTTCTGGGAAATTTCCTCCTCTTTCAGATATATATTCAATGGAAGTGGTTATGGTCCAGATTCATTAGTAGATGGAACAGCTGCTAGAATCTAATGACTGGAATTCAATCAGTGATGGCAAAGTGAAAAATCCTACAACTAACAGATCATGAGAACGAGGCTCCTGGGAATCTCAATGGGCAGCTGGGCAGCTGTAGGGGTCCCTCCACCCAGTGAGCTGTGTCTGCCTAGTACGGCTGAGGATGAAGCTTGTTGTATTAACACTGAGAGGAAGCTATCACTCAGCCCCTCAACACTCTATCCTGAGGCAAATCTATGAAGAACAGTGTCCCAGATGTCCACATTTATTACAGAGTTTTACTGAATGATGACCGACTGGCTTGAGTACAAAGCAGATAAGAAAGCTATGAATGATCAAGTGAGAGAAAGAATTTGGAAGCAATAGTTGAGGCCCAGTGAATGAAAGCATGTATCTACAAGATTCCAAAGGGGAAACGCAGCTGTCTGATAACATTATTCAACATTCAATATTTATAGGCCTTATGTATATGGTTTGGATAACAAGACATACTTAGATTCATAAAATGTTAGTGTGGAAAGGGACCTTAAAGATTTTCTAGGCCACCTCTATTTACTGATGAGAAAATCAAGGTCTGAAAAGATGTGATTTACCCCAGGTCATGTGGTTAGTTTAAGAGCTGAGGATCACACCCAGGTGTCCTGATTCCTAATTCAGTGTTGATTCTCCTAGATTATGTCTTTTCATTTCTTAGGGACAATGATTTACAAATGCACTAGACTTTCACTTGTATTAGGCCCCTACCAGGTGAATCTGGCCCTTAGCTAAAAGCATAACATAAGCAAAATGCATAATATAAGCAAAATGCAACTTGGGTACAACTAGCTGCTTAACTTTTCCTCTTTCCCCTTACCATCCCCAATTGCCTATTGGACATCCCGAGCTGCATGAGCCACAGAACTCTTAAACTCAACATGTTCCAAACTAGGCTTATTATCTTCCCTCCTACCAAACCTTCCCTTCTACCTAACTTCTCTTGTATCATCAAGGGCACCAAAATCACCTAGGCTCTCAGACTAGGTATCATCCTCACTCTCTCTCATTTCCAATATCCAATCTGTTGCTGAGATTCACCAATTTTATCTTCAAAACATCTCTCATGTATGTCTCCTTCTCTCCTCTGATATTGCCACCACCCTGGGGTACCTCCTCATGCCTAGACTGACCATGTCACTCCCACTCAATAAACTTTTGTAGCTTCCTATCATCTACAGAATACAGCATAACATACTCTACTTGACATGAAAGTCCTTCAGAATCTGCTTCTTTCCACCCCACCTTTGCAGTGTTCTTCCACCTTCCACTATCACCGATATACTCTGCTGTTCAATGACCTATGCTGGTCTCCTCATATTCCTCAGACTCCATACACTCCATCTCCTAATTGAACATTTGCCTGTCTTCTATATCTGAAATGCTCTCTCTTCTCTTCTGTACCTCCTGGCTTCTTTCAAGTCAGAGCTAAAATCCCATCATCTACAGCAGCATCAGTTCTCAACCTGTGGGTCACAGCCCCTTTTGGATTACCCTTTCACAGGGGTCACAGGGGTTGCCTAAGACCATTGGAAAACACATATTTCTGATGGTCTTAGGAACCAAGACACCCTCCTCTATCTGTCTCCAGGTGGGTCCGCCCACATGCAGATACGCTCACAAGTATTAAAGGGTCACGGCATTAGAAAAGTTGAGAACCACTGATCTACAGCAAGCCTTTTCCGATCCCTCTTAATTCTATTTTCTTCTTCTGATGATTGTATTCATCCCTCTTAATATTAGTAGCTGCCTCCTGTTATCTTGTTTCTACATAGTTATTTGCATGCTATCTCCTCCATTAATCGGTGAGCTTCTCAAGAACAGGGGCCATCTTTTAGCTTTCTTTTTATCCCCAAACCTCCATTCCTGGCACACAGTAGGTGTCTAATGAATGTTTTTTGACTGACCCTTTGCTCTTCCTTTCTTTTCACAGTATTCCCCAACATACAGAGATACATACTACTGAAAGAAATTACTTTATAGCAACAATGAAACATGAAATTGTCCCCTCTACAAACTCATCAAATTGATTTATACTAAGTTATAAGTAGCTAATAGGTTTTAAACTATTGGGATTTCTAGGTGTTCTAGGTCATAAAAGTTGTTCATATTCACTACCATCATCACAGGTACCTGTGAGATACACAGGGGGATGCACAGTCAAAACATTCAGAAGTATTAGTAAATTCAGCAGGGTTAGTCATGGGAAATCATTAATATTCTAAGTGTGCACTCTTAATGGATCACCTTGTGGTTATTGCATCAGCCAAGCATGCTTGAGTAACTTGTTTGCCCTTGAATATAAAGGAATTTATTAGGTTTGAAATAGTTAGGTCCAGTTTGCAGTCTTGTGCAAAGCTGGTCAAGATCAAATATAAAATCCTCCATCGGGCAATTTGCTTCCATCTTTCCAGCCTTCTTATACCTTCTGCCCCTGCCCCACACTTCTTCATGGATCCTTTGAGACTAGCATCCTTCCTATTCCTCAGTGTTATTCATGCCTGAAATGTCGTCCCTGCTCCCCTCTGCCATTTGGCCTCCCTGGCTTCCTTTAAATCTCATCTAAAATCTCACCTTTTAGGAAGCCTATCTGATCCCTCTTAATTCTAATGATCTCCCTCTGTTGGTTATTTCCCATCTATTCTATGTATGGTGTGTTTGTACATAGCTTTTTACATATCATTTCCCTCATTAGACCATGAGCTCATCCAGGGCAGGGATTGTCTTGTTTTTCTCTGTATCCCCAGTGCGTAGCAGAGTGCAAGGCATGTAGTAGGTATTTAATAAATACTTATTGACTGAATGATTGTGGGCTATGAGCCTAGGATAAGGACAAACACCTGGGACCCAGAGTGGCTATATCACAGGCCTCTTCAATATATTCTTAGTTTTGCTATTGAGAGATTACAAGTAAACAAATCACTCAGCATGTCCACTTCCCTTTGATTTATATTTGAATCATAAGACTATAGAAATGAAGCCCTAAGATGAACAGATGAAGCTGTCTACTAATGTCAGACCTCTCATAACAGGGATGAGGAAAGAGTTTTTTAGGCCACTATTCAGATGTCTTTGAAAATCATAACACAAACTCTGCCTATGCATAAGGTCAGTCCTATTTAAGTGACATCCTAGACAGACAGCCACCTTGTAGCTTCCTTGTTTCTGGGAGCCCCTTAATGAAATGCTGTAGACCTTTCTAGATCACATATAACCCTTTCTCTGCTGTTTATGTTCTTTTTACATAAGCAGCAACACATTCTTGTGGAGCACATTCCATCTCCTCCAAGGTACACATTTCCCCACTTTGGAGCAGCAGGCTGTTGACTATTAAAATTACAAGTTATCAGAGCATGCAGAACCTCATTTCAGGTATCGATCTGCTTGAGTCTGCTGTCTAGACTGTGGTTTACATTGAGCCATCCCATTACTTAAGAACTACAAGGTGTATTTACCAAATGTGACAGGCAGGCCACCATAGGCCATCTGCATATGTGTTTCAAGAGAGAGAGGTAAATCTTTTAGAGTTATATGGCTTTCCTGGAAGCCGGGGCAATTTAATTCAAAGAAGGTCTGTGAGAAATGGTGTCTGGCTCAGAGATTATCAGAGTTAGCCAATTAAAAAAATATTTATTAATGCCTGATAAATATCTGGCACTGTGCTAAGCCAGAGGTCTCTACTGGGAGATACAAAACATCCCTGCCTTCAAGCCACTTACATTCTGCTAAGGCGAGGAGTAGGAGAAGGTAGGAGTATATATACAAATATGTCTGATACAAGGTAGACTCTGATCCAGGAATAAGAAGAACAGTACAGGCAGAAATCTCTTATAAAATACTTTAACATGGAAGGGAAAACAGAGGGCAAAATTAGAGGGAGAGGAAGCAATAATAAGAACCTTAAAGGAAAAGATGGAGTATGAAAAGCAGAAATAAGGAATTTCCATTACTACATTACTTACTGAGAACTTACCAAAGATGTACTCCAGTCATAATAATGATTCCAAGTGACATATCTGACTTGAACCAGGGGCAGATAGAGCTATAGGAGTAGGGGGAAGAATTGAAGACATAGCCACTTAAATAGGTAGTTACAGGACTTTTCTGAAGACTGTATTGTCTTTCTTCCCTTGTAATACCTTCCCTATGTAATACCTTTGTCCCAATGTTGCAAATTATTTTTCTGTGTTGTCTTTCACATTATAAGGTAAGACCCTAGAGGGAAAGAACTGCCTTTCTTTTTGCTTATATTTATATTCCCAGCACTTACAGTTTGTCCCTAAAGTCTGGACACATAAGAAATCTCATTAACTATGTGTATTTTCAAGAAATGAAATGAATGACATTATCAAAAACATTTTACTTAATTAACATAAATTAGATTTCAGAGGAAAACATAGGAGACACAAAGGAAATCTCACTAATTAATTAAATTAATTTAATTAATATGGAAAATAGTCCCCAATAGCTAATGAAAATGTTTATTCCATATGAAATTGTCATGGCTAAAATTTATACTAATAAAAATGTTGTTGAAAATTTCATTCATTTCATTTCTTGAAAATATCCATAGCTGGGGGGGTGGGGCCAAGATGGCGGCATAGAAGCAGCAAGGTCCTGCAGCTCCCACACCGCCACCCTAAACACGCATAAAATATGAGCCCAGACAAAGTCTAGGAAAATCTAGGACTCTCAGACTCACAAAAATACAGAGAACACAGCTCTCGCTGAAGGCAGCTTGGCAGCAGGGGCTCAGCACGGCCGCTGGAGTGGAGGCTGGAACAGCTGGCAGCCGAGACCACGGCCAGGCCCGGGAGGTGGGAAGGAGCTGAGCCGAGCCCCACAGCCAGCCTGCAGTGGTTCTACACCGCAGAGGAGCAGAGACCCAGCCAGCCCAAAACCCTGTGGCCAGGCAAGGCCCCAGGGCGGCCACGAGGAGCAGCGGAGCCTCGCAGCTTGAGTCTACTTCAAAGAAAATCTAAAGCACCGGCCTGAGGGGAGCTTCGGTCAGACGGTTAGTGAAAGCTGAAACTTTGAAACTT